>JAAAQI020145824.1:0-11401 GCA_011800005.2 Stichodactyla mertensii
AAGCTTATATAGGGCTTTGAGTGCTACTTTTTTTATTTCCTCTCGGGCATTTGTGAAGGTGCCATAAGGGCAAAATAGAAGGCCAAGATATTTATAGTGTTTTGTGGTTTCTATTTTACTTTTACCCAGATAGAATTTAAATCTGTTCATTCGTTTTCCTGCATTATTAAAGATAATTATCACATAATATATATCATATAATCATATAATCATATAATCATAATATATATCATATAATTATCACATTTCTCATTTCCACCAGCCCCCCTCCCCTTCCTCCCCGTAAATAATGACCGGTCCCTTACGAAGAAAAACGTTAAACGTTAAGCATGAAATTAACAGTGAAACAAAGATTTTAAAATTTAAGAAAGCCACTGCACTATAAACATCAGTGAAGGCGTGGTGAGAATGGATCACCCATTACAGCATATTAAGGTTGAGTAAACGTTTATTGATTTATAAAATCAAATTACGATCAAAAAAGCATTAGTTAAGATCAAAATCCCAATGAATGTGGATTAATGAGTTCGTCTTCTTCACTTGAAATATCGTGCCTGCCTGACCAGCTACATGTCTTGAGAAGCAGATCATGCCATTCTGTATGGAACCGTGGTGTCATAATTCTCTGTGATTCAGAAATCTTTTGCGCCCTGAAATTGAAAATCTTTGTAGTGATAATACATATTAAAATATCTATCTAAAATCTACTGGAGTCTAAAAATCTTGATTAGGGAAAAATCTAATGAATTAAAGGCTGGAATCAGAACGAATAACGAATAAAATCCAAAAGGACTCTAGGACGATAGTATTGTGAAGATGAGATTTGCACAGGACAAATTAATACATAATGAAGATTTGGACAAGAATAAATCTGATCGAAATAGAATAAAGAAAGAAGTGAAAGCAAGAGAAAAGGAGAGAGAGAAAAAAGAGAGAGAGAAAGAAAGAAAGAAAGAAAGAAAGACAAAAGACAAAAAAGACCTAGAGAAATAAAGAAAATGCAAGAAAGAGGAAGAGTGAAATCAAGAAATGGCAACGATATTGGAGGTAATAAGAAATTGATCTCACATGCCAAGAATTTACGTTAAGCACCAAAGTACCTTATGCTCAAGTTTGGCAGTTGAATTGCTGTCATTTTTGTTATGTCCAGGGTAGGGGGGTCCCCACGGGTCAGGCGGCCACGGAATATCTTGAGGTGATCTTTTTTCTGCCACGTCATTGTATTCAGCTTCTTCTGCCGTTTTCCTAAATGGAAAACAAGTAGAAAGGATTTATAAAGAATGATATTAATAGAGTAAATATGGTAAACAATTTGGTAAATCTCTGTGGGGGGACATAAGAGAGTACACACATACTTTTGGTCTCTTTCTCCAGGGAATCTGTGCGAGTCGTTCATAATATCATCTAACTCATCTGCACTCGCGATCTCATCTCTCGATTCGTTCGTATTCACTGGAAAACACTGAACCTCCTTAGGTACTAGAATAAAAACAGCGAACACGACAGACAGAAGGCGAACTGAGACCATTATGATAAAGCATGTGTTTGCCTGTGTAATTCAAGTGATAGAGTACAACTTTAATTAGCTCGTGTTTCTAAATCGAAATATTTTGAAATTACATCAATAGATATCAGTGCAAGACCTGCTTTTGGACGCAAATGTTTATGAAATACGACTTTAAATAGTGTAGAGACCTGTTTGTTTTGATTTTCGTACCAAAACAACTTGTGATTGGAACTATTCTCGTTTGGTATTACTGTTAATTTGTGTACAGTACTTAACCATCAGTTTTGCACTTCATACATACATTCCTACTTAAACATTTGGTTCAATTTGACTTTGGTTTCGATTCTTAATCTTTTTATAACACCTTTTTATTGTAATCTAGGATTTTTCTCCCATAGTTTCTCATAAATGACAATGGGTAAATATACTAGAATGATTGCAATAAACCAATAATACCGAAAATCTAATAGAGTGCATACCATATATCCGTGAAAAACTTTGTAAGAAATTGCACAAATTAGTAAGTTCAGTAAAGAGTTCTATAAAAAAAAAATTGCACTAATTTGTAAAATTTTGTTAGTTAACTTTTTCACGGATATATGGAATACTCTCTAGTCAGTGACAAAAGCCGTTGGGAGAATGGGGCAAGTTTGGTTTCGCAAAGGCGCTTGGGATTCTTGTAAAACTTAGCGGCTTTAAAAGAGAATTCTTTTAAAATCTGCAACATTTTATAGCCAGTAATCAAAATAACAAAATCAATCGTTTAATCATCATGTTTAAGTCAAAGGGTGACTAGCCTAAAGGGTGACTAGAATAAGACTGAATACTCCACTAATTGCTAAAGAATCTAAATAACATTTTATTAAAAATGAGAGGGAATAACTTCTATTCTTCGCTTGCAAGTTACGTCATCGCGGCCATGTTTGGTGGTCTTTAACAAATTTCTCGTAAGGTCCTTTTGTCTCGTACAACCAACATGACATATATATCTTTGTCTTTTGATTCTCTTGCGAATGGTTCAAATATCAATTGACTATCAAGATGATCTCTTTGTGTCCTTTGTCGATCAAAGTGGATAGTGGACCAACTTGATAGCAACTGTAATGAAATATTCATGTTTTGTTTTTTGAATAACGAGTGATCATGAAAAGATGGGTGTATTCTATTTTATATTTACTGGGAAACATCATTGCGAGTCATCAAGAAAAAGACAATACAAGAAAAGAATAGAATGGAAGAAAAAATAAAATGAAAAAGAAAGAAACGATGGTTCCATCAACCAAGCGTGCATGGAGATCCTGCTGAGTTCCTTTAGCAGGCGTTATATTCATAGAATGACACTTAAGATCCGGTAGACCTATTATTAGCTAATCGATGCCACTAACCTGCATCACCGACTCTAGCCATATTACCAGCTATCAACGGTAGTCTGTTCACTTTGTGCCAATTCACTTGATGATAAATCTCAAGTGATCTACTTCATTGTCTCGTATTCACTTTCTGTAATACGAGGATAAAAAACTTTGGTGTCAAACATGAAGGTTTACTTTACACTGCTATGTATTGGTTCGGCAGTTTTCGTTGCTTTATCGGTGCCGTTAAAATCTACGAAGACATTACGACGTGGCTTCGGTAACCGAAAATCAAAAGGGGTAAGGATACTAGATTAGCTCACTAAGTTCTTTCTTCTGTTTGTTTGTTTGATGTTTTGTTGTTATTTGTGTTTTACAAGAAAAAAGTTAAGAATAGAAAGAGAGTTTAAGAAAAACCTGATGAATTGATTTTGAAAACTGCTTCAAAGACAAAGGAAATGAATAAATAAAAAAGGATCAAAGGAAAAATTGAGCAAGTATGAAAAAATTACATGAAATAGAGTTACTTTCTTACTGAAAGACGAGTTTCCCTGTCAGTATTCTGTATGACTTAACAATCAAAAAAATGTTATTTTCCAAAAAAACAAACCTGCCTGGTAAAAACAAGCTTTATCGATAAATGTATAGGTGTAAAAGCATTTTTTCTGAACTGAATTCGAAGTCCCCAGACAATTACTAATTTTTAATTCTTTATTTACGACAACTTCAATCTGAAAACTTTTTGTCATATTCCCTAAAAGTGATCAAGTATTTTTCTTTTGTAGTTTGGGTTTGCTGTTAGTTTTTAGTAGTTTATAGTGCTAGTTATTAAATATTTAAACTTGCAAGTGGATTTATATTGTTCTTGCTATAATAAATACAGCTTGGCCTAAAGTAGCCATGTTACCCATATTTTGGACTTATTTTCAGGCTTTCTTCCTTTTCTTCCTTCTTTCTTTCCTTCCTTTTTCTTTCTTTCTTTTCTTCTTCCTTTACTTTATTCGTCTTTATTTCTATCTTTTTTCTTCGTTGCTCTCCTTTCCTTTCTTTGATTATTTCAATTTCTTTAACTGTTCCTTCTTTTCTTCATTCATTCGTTCCTTCTTTCCTACATGGCTTGCTTGATCCACGTTTCTTTTTTACCTTTCTTCTACTCATTTCTTTATTCTTTCCTCGATTTTTTCGTTTTAGAGAATACATAAGAGAAGCCTCATGGAAATGGGACCCAGGGCCTTTATTCCATTCGGTGCTCCTTGGTTTGCGATGTCCCAGATGCCAGGAATAGCTCATTATGGGTGGATCCCTGGAGAGGGAGGATCGTGCAATGGGGCTTTCAACGGTCCCCTCTGGGTTCCATGTAAGTCAAACTTAGTGTAATAGAATGAAAGTTGTGAACAAATCACGTAATCGGCGATGACGACGTAAGACTCTCATTGGCCACTTTCCATACATCGCTTCACTTGTCAACCACAAAGCATTCCATCGAAGATTTGAATACTCTGAAACTATCTTGCGGCCTCGACTGAATGCTTTATTTTCGACCAGTGAACCGATGTATGGGAAGTGATCAATTCATTGTGCTCTTCTGGGATGTAAGGAAGGGAAATTGAAAATTGTACGACTGAAAAAGACAAACAATCAAAGTCAACAGTTGTAAGTTACTTCTCTTCTTTATCAGGTGGTTGCCCTCCTGACGAAGCAGAAAGTAAAGAAGAAGAGGAGAAGGAGAAACCAGAAGAGGAGAAACCAGAAGAGAAACCACCACCAGGTGGAGACGAGAAACCACCAGGAGGAGACAAACCACCCCCAGGAGGAGAGGAGAAGCCTCCACCACCACCACCTGGAGGAGAGACGCCTCCACCGCCCCCAGGAGGAGGAGGGGCCCCACCACCACCACCACCACCACCACCACCACCACCTGCCGGAGGAGCACCAGCTCCTGAAAGTGACGCACCCCAGTCTGTATCTGTCCCTGTTGCAGCCCCTGCTGTCGCAACCTTCCCAGCTTCTGCTAGAGTGCCAGTGGCAGCCACTCCCTTAGTAGCCGCAGCTACCCAAGGTGTGGCTGCTCCCGTGCCTGCTGTGGCTGCTCCCGTGCCTGCTGTAGCTGCTGCCGTGCCTGCTGTAGCTGTCCCCGCTCCTGCAGCAACAGGCTGATATATTCCCCTACAAGAATGCCTGCTGTCTTAACGTGTTTGTCGTATTTTTGTCAGATGTTTTACAAGATCAAATATCAATGTTTACTATGCCAATAAAGTTAGATCAGTATTTTCTAGTAATTGTTTCAGGAGCTTACTTTAATTCATCAAATAAGTAGTCACTATCGTGATGTTCGGGCTGCGTTAGGGATCACGGACGAATGGACTTGGATCAGATAGCTAGATAACGTATAGGAATAAAAAGCGACCTTTTAATTAGTTTTTAAATTAAAATTCATTTCATTTGAGGCCCACCGCGTACTCCCTAGACTTTCTAGACTCGAAAAATTCTCGCTTCACTCAAATTAAAAACTCCTCGGGATACAAGAGAGGTCGACTTGAGGCAAGTCTACGTCATCCTATATCCGCATTTTGAAGATGTAAACTTTAACGTTTAGCAGCTGTTCATAGCGAGTTACGCGGTAAAATTAACTTGGGCACCGGAATGACGTCACACTAGGTAAATGTATTCCTATATTCATCGTTTCATAAAACTGTTTTAGTCAGTAATTGTACAACTCAAAAAGCTTGGGGATTTTGATATCTGCTCTCAAAGGAAATAAAGAAATTGACGAAGAAAGGACCGTAAACGTACACAATCTAACTCGGAAGGACTCTTAGTCAACTGAATGTTCTCTTTCTGAACGTGCACAAAGACTGATACGCAAATTAAAACTAAGGTCATTCTTTGTCAACAGCCCGGCACAGAACAAATCAGTAAGGTAACAAAGTTTTAATTTTTCCTTGTTAATAATAACTATATAATTTTGCTTTAATTTTTCTTCGTTTCGTTTCGTTGTTTACTCTTGTGTCCGGTTCCCCCGCCATCTCTCTGTCACAGTCTATGAATCTGTAAACTACTACGCTTTTTTAACTAAAAGAATATATTTGAAGTATCATTAAAACACCGAGAGAGATGAGACTGAAGATGATGAGAGTAATGTGATATTATTTTCCGGTGCAGTTTATGACTTTACACTTAAAAATATTTGGATAAAAATTTCGAACCTCTTTGAATAGAAAAGACATTCATTTTATTATGTAGTGTTTTGCGGTAAGCAGTATTAACGCACTTACAACACGGCCTGACTAAAAGTCACGGGAAGTTTGGAATCATACACGTTACTTTACTTGGAACTGAAGGCTTCTATCTGTTTAGTTCACGTACAAGGCTAAAAATATTCCAAATATACTTATATTGGACCTTTTTATTGCCGGTTTTTCGAAAACTTTTGAGAGCCAACTTGAGTGAGATCAGTGATATCGATAGCTGACCAAGTGTCCATGATGAGTGTTACATATGATAGTAATAGTATTGGTTGACCTCATGTCAATTCACACTAGCCCGCCTGTATTTACCATCAGCTGCTAATCAGTTGGCGCCACCGGGAACATTACCATTCCGGGCATCTCGATTACACGTTACATCATGGCGGCCATGTTGGCGAAGATTAACGAAAGATTTCTCATTAGGTCCTTTTGTCTGTACCACCAACATGGCTGCCATGCCTTTATCTTTTGCTCCTCTTGGTGATGTTATTATTGATGCCAACGGTTGAGATGTAAATGAGACGATAAGGGACCGGTCATTAATTAGAGAGGGGAGTGGGAAGGGCTGGTGCATTTTCCGTTTGACGTGCATGTTTTTAATATGCCCTCCCCTTTCTTACTTCAGAAAAACTGTAGGCCCCCCAGCCCCCATGATAACTTATATAAATTAAGATGACTCCTCTCAAACGCCTGGACAGATTTTTGTGACACTACCCTCATTTTCACCAGCCTTCCCTTTTAGTAAGAGGGGGATCGCATAAATTTGCGAATAAATACCCCCCTCCCCCTCCCACCAGGCGACAAATAAATTAAATAAAAATACATTAGATTTCGGAAAGCTTAAATTCGGGGATAATGTTCAAAGAACCAGACGAGAATGCCAATTGATGTCACACAGTATCATGCCTTGGAATAGGGGTAACAAAATCTAGTGATGTCTGCCATCGGGAGCCTGTTGCCATGCATTTACACGTGATAATGGTAAATTAGTGACCGTTCATTATGTATCTGAGGGAGGGGGTTATGAGTGAGAAAATGAGAGATTTTTCCCAATGAAAAATGGGGGTCTGAAGTGCTTCCCGAGTTATTATAGGGAGCTTTGAAAGATACTGAGGCAGGAGACCATACAGAAGTCAACTTCAAAAATAGGAGAGTCCTGAAAAAGATTAATATTTCTGAGGGGGGTACACGAAAAATGAAACGACAGTTATATAGTGAACGCTTTTCAGAAAACATGGGTAATTAATTTTCCTGCCTTTTTTGGATTTTCCTGTGCAAGCGTGATGTAAACGAATTCGAAAACTTTTATTTTTTCAATTTTATTAAAACATCGTTTCTTTTGATTCCTTCCTTTTTCAAGAAATGGCAAAACATCTCCCTTCTTTCGTTACATCGGCGTTGACTCGGGTTTTTGGGAGAGAAATCGCGCCTTCAGAAGACGACGACGAGAAAACACGCGATGAAGAAGATAATGCCAGTTGTCTCAACAATATATCAATGGTTTGGTACAAAGCATTTTACCTTTTCTTTATCGGGGCTTTTTGGATGAAGATCGTCTACCTACCTCTGTACTTCAAACAGATTGGCTTGCCGGCTCACTACGCTGGTGTTCTGGCTGGAATCTCCCCATTCCTCCGCGGAGCTGGCTCGTTTTTCTTGGGTCTCTTAGCAGAGAAACCCGAAACTCGTAAAGTGGTGCTGCTTATGAGTCTTGTGGCACAAATTCTCACACCACTGCTTTGCTTAATCCCGCATCCTGCTGATTCAAGCCCACAAGGTCCTTACATTAAAAATGGCTCCTGGGTCGTGAACGTGACGTCTATTCTTCCTCTAGGAGACCCCCCTGCGGAGGATTTTCTCGACACTCTGCAGAACTGCTTCAAAGGCAACTGCCTGTACCAGTTCATCACTGCAGACGATTCCCCAGTGATCCCGCCTATTAATGATACTGGTCATCCTAGTAACTCAACGGTTTTCAAGTCTTCGCTTCTGAACATCAGGCTGGATATCATGTCAACCTTCTGGATCATTCTAGCAATTATTACTGTCGGGGAGTTCCTTGGGGGACCTGCGCGCAGTCTTGCTGATACAGCTACTCTACAAGCTCTGGGGAAAGACAAAAGGAACTTTGGTTACGTTCGCTTGTGGGGTAACGTAGGACAACTGATACTCACCATCATCATATACCTGTTGCTAAGTTACGAACACGTGACGCTACACGGTGTGGAGCAAGGGAATTATCTATTTGCAGTCATTGTTATTGTTTTCTGGATGGCTCTTGCTTTTCCGACCGCTCTGGGCTTTGCATGCGACCATACAAAGGACTTTTATACCAAAGATATCATTGAAAAAGGCGATTCAAACGACAACAACGATCTCTCAGACGTCTTGATGAACTTTCATGCCCTTTCTCTGTTAGCAATCACTTTCTGCATCGGGATGCTTAACGGGACTTTCAACACCTTCATGTTCTGGTTCGTCATCGATATTGCCGGCAGTAGAGCCAATCTAATCATCACAGTAGCTCTAGCTCTTAGGATCGCTTACATCATTCTGGCCTTTAGAGTCTCAGGCCCTATCATCCGGTTTCTAGGGGTGATGAATGTAACCCATATATCTATGTTC
Source organism: Stichodactyla mertensii (assembly GCA_011800005.2). Taxonomy (NCBI): domain Eukaryota; kingdom Metazoa; phylum Cnidaria; class Anthozoa; order Actiniaria; family Stichodactylidae; genus Stichodactyla; species Stichodactyla mertensii. Next base: position 8,733 of record JAAAQI020145824.1, read on the forward strand.
TTATACTGCGGTATATTCGTCATGTATGGCTTGATGAGGAATCCTTGGTTAGCTATCATACCCGAGGTGTTTCAGAATATTGTCAAGGCGTTGACTGAAGTAGCAGTGATCCTATTCTTTGGTGAGATAACACCCTTCAGATGGGCAGCGACAGTACAAGGTAGCTATGATTTACATTGTTTTACTGTCGTCTACTGTGTGTCACTATTTCACTAGTGTCTCTGTTTGGTTTACTCTGTTCTGCTTAGAGTTTCATTCAACTGACCTCTTAATTTTGGATGTAATGTTTTCCCATTTCAGACCACGTGTCATCCTTTTGGCAATACGATTCTTTGTTTGAGGCTCATACATCAGATATTAATACCCCCTCTAAAACATCTCCGAGAAACAAAGAAATAAAACCCAAGGGAATGACACTTGATCTAAAATGGGGAAACATTACGCCCAATGCAAAAAATAAAGGTGTCTATAAAATCTATTTCCCAACGTAAATGGGCCCAAAATTATGACATCTATAACAAGAAGTCTGGATTTAGATTAAATGCATTTCGAATAGGCCTTTCCCAAGATATGGTTGAGTGAGTCCAGTACTAGCCAAAGCCTCGATTTCATTACCGTACCAGTTTTTTCGTGGTGTAATTTTTATGTAAATTATATATTGTTTAATCAGCAACTCTTCTTCAGATTAGTACATAGCTCAGTACACGATGGTACGTACTGAAATCAAGGCTTTGGCAAGTACAGGACTAACTCGACTATATCTTGGGAAAGGACTATTCCAGGTGATGGATTTTGTGCACTGCTTTCTATGTCTATCTTACATTGTCTTTTTCCGATTTTCCCCCAAGGCATTATACAGAGTCTATTGGAAGGATTCGGGTTTGGTGTTGGTCCTATCATTGGTGGGTTTCTAGTGATGTCACTTGGGATACGTGCCACCTTTATGCTGTACGGCGCGTTTGCTGCTGGTGTTTGTACATTCTCGCTTTGTACGCATGGAATTAACTGGTTTGTCAAGCGTGCTGCAGAGGATGATGAACAGGATTTTTTCGAACCCACGCACAAGGAAAAATAATAGGCCCTTTGTAGCTGGCAATCACCTGACTGTAACGGGAGTGCGAAAAATCATATTTAATTTTTTTGAAAATACATTTCATGAGATTTCTAATGTCTTGGGTTAAACCTTTTTAAAAATGCTGTTATTCGCCTTTCCCAAATCGAGTGGAGGAATGGTTTCGAGTAGAGTTCAAAAGGCATCTATGGATTGTTTGAAAAGACAGGAATGGACCAAATCCACTTGGGTGTAATGTTTTCCCATTTCAGACCATCTGTTATTCCCTTGGGTATTGTTTCTTTGTTTCTCGGTAGCACTTGAGAAGATACATTAATATGGATGAGCCTCAAACAAAGAATCTTATCCCCAAGGGAATGACACGTGGTCTGAAGTGGGTAAACATTACACCCAAGTAGATTTGGTCTTGTCTTCCACGCGTTTTTTTGGGAATAGAATTACAGCCAAGAAGACCTGTTGTTAACTGTACACGAGATTGGCTGCCATGACGTCACATAAAACCAAGAATAAGGAATATAGACAAGTGTTGCTAAGGACGAGATGCTGAGGATTAACAACAGCATTATTTATCTTGACTGAGAATTTATTTAGTTTTGTTCCATATTTTTTGTGGATAAAACTGTAAAAATAGCAAGAAAATTTGGTAAATAGATTAGTGTTAAAGGCGTGTAAGGGGACTTATCTAAATAGTTTAAAATATTTTTGTTGAACACATATTTGCTCACTTTACATGTGTGGAGTGCTATTGTTTCTGAAACCTAGCAAAAGAAAAAAGAAAAAGAGGGAGAGTTCTGAAGTCACCAAGCTGCTAGAGTGCATACCATATATCGGTGAAAAAGTTAACTAACAAAATTGTACAAATTAGTGCAAAGTTTTGTATAGAACTCTTTACTAACTTACTAATTTGTGCGATTTCTTGCAAAGTTTTTGTACGGAAATATGGTATGTACTCTATCAATGGTCACCCAGCCCAGCCGGGCTTGACTCACTGTCTTGAAACCACTCGTCTATCGCATTCAAAGAATTACCACAACAATGTATGCGAAAACAATGCACCACAAAGACTAGGTTATTTTTCTCTTTCAAATCAACGTGAACTGTGACTAGAGCAAGGGGTTGGTCGTATATGGTCTGGGGCCGGCTAGCCTCTTCCCTGATGTCTTCGGGCCAGAACTTGACACCCCTAAGATGAGCCGTACTGCGCCCCAGCTTTCAAGGGAATGTCTCGGGAATATGGTTAGTGTGTTCACAGTATTTTTTAAATTACCATGGTAGACCCGGGTTCGAATCCCGAAAAGGTCACATTTTCGGTTCTTTATATTCCTTTTTCATTCCTTTTCCCTTTTCTCTCTTTTTCTCTTTTCTTCTTTTTCCTTTCTTTTTCCTTTCCTTCCTCCTCGAACCCAGTTCTCCGCTCGATTCGGAATACTCTTATAGCGCTTTTGATTTCAAGATACTAAATATTTTAAACGGTTTGTTTACCGTCCAGTGGAGCCTTCCCCAAGGGACCGTGAGCTCAGGAAAGTTAGTCACCAAAAACCTACAAAGCTGGGACCGTGGTGGATCATGGGAAATATACTTAATTAACAAGTAATGT
>JAAAQI020145835.1:0-11401 GCA_011800005.2 Stichodactyla mertensii
AAGTCTGTCTGATGAGTGCGTAAGCACGAAACTCGGAGTAACAGAGAACATGTCTCGTTTTTAATCTAGTCCATACTCTCTCTCCCTCTCTCTTTCTCTCTCTCTCTCTCTCTCTCTCTCTCTCTCTATATTTACATTTTTATCCACAAAATATAGAACAAAACTAAATATATTCTCAGTCAAGATAAATAATTTTGATTTCTTAGTAATTTATAAATTTCGGTTACTAGCACTTCGTCCCCTCCCCTTCCCCCCCCTCCGAAATATCAAATCTCTCCTCTTACCCCTGTCTTAGCCGTCTAGAGTTTCGAACCAGTAGAAAATGCTTAAGTCCTTAGCAATTCGAGAACACTCGTCTATATTACTTATTCTCCTTGTATTCCTTGTATTAATTCCTATCCTTCCAAACAATCCATAGATGCTTTGCGAACTCGTCTCTAACCCAGTCCTCCACTCGCTTCGGGAAAGGCAAGCGGAAACTGTAGAGAATAATGAATCGAGATATCGACCATGCAGTTCGGTCACGCCCTCCTCGTCCCTGAGAGATCGAAACATTTTCTGGTTTCTTTTGGGTTAAACTTAACTCTTTTAAACCGATTTTATGTCAAACTAATTTCATAATTTTGTGTCAAATTTGTGTTGATTTTATGTCAAACTACATTTCATAATTTTGTAAATTTCGTGAAAATGTTATTCAGTTTTAGATTTTGCTTGTGTAAAGAGTGACTCTTTAACATCATAAGAATAAGCATACTAACAAGGTATTGGGCACCCTTTTTTTATTGCATCGTTTAAAAAACCCAGTCGTTCAGTAAATTCGCGGACATTAGATAAAATAATCATATATATTTATAATTGTATTTACCGATGGAAAATTCCTTAGTTTCATCTTTCTGTGGTAATTCAATCGCTCCTTCAAAGATCGTTGGCTGTAAGGATCGTCTCGCCCCATCATTCTTCCTTTACCATTGTGAAGTCCGTTCCAGAGGTAGCTTTCTGCTTCGCTGATTATTGTGAACGAAATAAGAAAGAGGAACAGCAGAAAAATTCTCCCTCTGTCGGCCATTTCAAAAAGCTCTGTTCTTTGCTTTTTCTTTTTGTGATATATGTCCTCTCACCCTTCGTTTTATGATCTCCGTGCTGTGAAACAGTGCTTATAAACTTTTACCTTTTTAAATATTTAATTTCATTTTTTTTCATTTCATTTCAAAGGTCTCCAAAGCAAACAAAGATATTTATTCTAATTTTCAAAGCCGTGTTGAGTCAGCCAATTCCCTTTTTACTGTGAGTTTTCTAAGCCTTGGTCTGTTAAGGCAGTTAATTAAAATTAAGTCAATGAACTCGTGTAAATTATGAATGTGAAATTCAAATAAATGTGTTTTAGTCACTGTACTTTGTTCAAACAGCTAACAAAGCAGTTAATAAATTTCTTCTTTTTGCTGAAACCAATAGCACATTTTGATGAATTGCTTCAGTTTCTTTTTCATCTCACGTAAGTAAAGAAGAAGTTGTCAAATCCTTCAGAATATAGAAAACATATGTATTAACAAATAAAGCTTTGAGAAATTCTTTTTAGGTATTTGTCGTTATTAGCGGTTTTGAAGGTCTTGAGTAGGACACGTTTGTCAACTCTTTATTTCTTTTTTTAATTCTCCTATTTTCCTTCTGTCTTTTCTTATTCATTCATCCATCCATCCATTTATGCATCCATGCATCCATCCCATCCCATCCCATCCCATCCCATCCCATCCATCCATCCATCCATCCATCCATCCATCCATCCATCCATCCATCCATCCATCCATCCATCAATTTATCAACCGATTTACTCCCTTATTGCTTCTTATTTCGTTCGCTCCCCCTTTTTTGTTTATTTTCCCTGTCCTATCTCATTTCCGCTATCCATTCTTTTCAGCCTTACCACTTCCATTCTTCTAACGCTAGAATATCAATTATTACTAACCTAAAACAAAATGGATTTCCGTTGTTTTCTCATTCCCACCCGCATTAAATTTTCATTCCCACCTAGGTTGTCTCTTTACAACTCTCCAGAAGCTCCAGAAAGCTGACGCTGTTTTCTTCCTTCTCCTCGAGAAAATTTAGCCACATTGTTGCCAAGAATTGGCCGCCCACTCGAAATCACACGCTTTGTTCTTGTTCTTCGTTTCTGGTTAATGAAATTTAGGCCAAGTTAAACTCGAGCTTGGTACCCTATAGCCGTCATTAAGGGTCGCTGTCTTCCAGGTGTTGAAACAACAGTACGTCATTATCAGTACATTTTATCCGTATGTCACTTGCACTATCACGCAAGCAATGCAGTAATCGATGCAAGGTACAGAATTAGCGGGCTGAGTCATACTATATTCACTATCGCTAGCTTTTTCGTAGTAAGCACTATTCGCATCGCTGTTCGTATCGCAAGTGAAATTTTTTCATCATGCACCACATCCACATACCGGCACTGGTACTGACTTGCAGTACGTACACGGTACGATATGTAGTAACACTGAAATGGCTTCCCATAAGAATGGTTATTGCATGAGTAGGGAACGTGCTGTACTGACTTGCAGCACGTACACGGTACGGTATGCAGTAACACTGAAATAGTTTCCCATAGTTTCGTAGTGCATCAAATCCAATCACAACACATTGTCATGGTTAGTGTAAAGCACTCTGCTTCCCACTCTTTTCATTTTTATTACTGTATGAAATGACCTGGTATGAAATGAGTATGAGTACAGTGCCCCCCTGTATATGAAATGACTGCCCCCCCCCCGAGTAAGACTGAGTAGATTATAATTATACTACCCTCCTGAGCAAGGCACCCGTCAACACGAAAAACAAGCCCACTTGGTCGTCCACAGACTGGTCAGGCTGTACACACGTTACTTTTTAACCCACCCGTCCTCACTCCCTCACTGATCTAAAAATAGATGAACATATGTTAAACATGAGAAACTAAAGGTTGTTTGTATTCATAAACTTAATTAAACTATACCCGAAGCTGGGAGTTAACGTCACGCTAATGTCATCAAATAAATGCCACCAAAGCATTACCATAGAAATACTCTTGAATGCCATCAGTATCGGGCCCCGTTCCTTTTCGGAGGAGTTCTCCCCAGTTCCTCCCTCCGCCCCCACTCTAAAAGGAACCTGGGCTGATGCTCAAGTTATCATCCACAGAAAGGTATAAATAAAAAAAGAAGCCATTTGTCTCCTTGTTTTCCAACGAGTGGGCGAGTTAGGAAGTTTATATGTAATCCTTTGTAAACTGACTGACGTCAAACTACTTTTAACAAACTCCGTATGGAAGAAAAGATGCCTAACTTTTACTGGCGCTTCGGAAGTTTGGCCTTCATGGAAGTCTGTTTTACTGCCGTGTGGGATTAACGTCCGAAACCATTCATTGAAGTTAATTATCTCTTTTCACGGAGTTTTACTATTCATTTACTATCTAGCTAGATTGTTATTCTTACACCAACGCAGCCCACACTGGTTTACTCACTAGTTATTTGCTTACTCCTTTAACAACATCATTTGAATTTCCTTTCACTTTAGCCACATTCTGCATTCACTTGGCTTCAGTCTGTCCAAAGCCTGATTAATTAGTTGGTATCCAGGTTTGATTACCGTGTGTTTAATTATATGGTTTAATCTGGACCCTGTAGTTGAATTTAGACTCAACAACACCGACAAACTGACTAGCTCTGTAATGATGTAGGAAGAGCAGGAAATGGAAATCACAGCTCATGAACAGGAAAACCATTTGCTTGTTTCCCGCTCAGCTCTAGATGTCAGCAGACGTGGGAGGAATGGAGTATTGCGCATGCTCAGAAAACTGACCATAGAGAACGCGGGCTCCCAGGTTAGATTGCGATTAAACAGTTCAGACAAAAGAAAACGTATTAATGGGCGCTTTAAATATGTTTTGTTGATGTACATTAGTCAAATATAAGATCGAAAACAATAACTTTGCAGCTTTAAATCTACATTTTTTTAACATATATTTGTAAAACATGTTTTTGATAACGGTCAGCCAGTTGTGTTCCATGGAACTTTATCTGACGTGCCGGCCATCTTGGCTGAAGCATGAATGAGTGAGTTCAAGGCTCGAGCATGAAAAAAAAAACCAGTTAGAAAGTTCTTTCAATAAAGAAGAATTGTTTGAAATTAAACTAAGGCTGATAAATCACACGTGTTTTCTGATACTACATGTAAAACTTCAATGACAGAAAAGAACGACAAAAACTGAAATTAAAATTGTAAAAAACTGAAGGATTCACTGAAGACATCATTACTTAATCACTAAATTCATTGAAATATTTGTTAAAAATTCAAAAAGGCGGACCAAAATTAATAGTCCTATATAAATGAAACTTTTCGTCATTTATAATGGTTTTAAAGTCTGAAACAAACCCCATGACTTCAACCTTAAGCTTATTTCAAACGTCCAGCCCCACTAAAATATAAAGAAAAAACAACAAATGTTAATATTTAAATCAATAGGTTTTAAAAATTTCTTATGAATATCGAAAAGACCCTTACTATGACCGGACGGATTATGGTGAAATTTGGCCATAAACCTACAAAAACACAATCAAATGGAGACAGAATTTTGTCCATCTGCAACTGAATGCCAAACGGCTGAGTGCACCTTAGTTTTATCTTCTGTAACTGTTTCAGAATTTTTTTGAACAAAAAAAGCCACCAACCGTGGATGAATGTCAGCCCGACGGGCACAGCCTAAGTTCTTTTTCAGTAATTCAGTTTTACGATATCAATAAAATAACTGATCAAGATCGTTCTAACAGCCGGAATGTAGAAAATTCGCGGTGGGATTTCTAGCAATAATTCCAATAAACAACAAAACTTAGTGGACGAACTTTATTTCAATCAAGAACTTCAGCCATAACTAGAAGAACATGACACCGAGAAACAATGTGAAATTATTTTTAAAACTGCCAAAATATCGCAAGACCCAAACTACGCTTTTCTCCCTGAATTTATGTGTTTTAGTTGAAAGTAAAAACGTTTTACGAACTTAACGATTGATACAACGATTTTATGTCGCATGTCAATTTTTTTATTAAAAGGCCATATTTCAGTTAAAATTCTTCGCTGACATATAAGTTGAAAACTCTTCAGTGTACGGCTGAATAGTTGAGTTTTATGAAGGTAAATATGTAAACTGTATTGATTATAGTTTTAGGCTTTGGCGTCTTTTCGTCTGCGAGATAACATCTAGTCGAACAAACGACTCGAAATGGCACTGCAGGACATAAGAAAAAGCGCATTTTCCCCCTTAAAAACAGATGTTTTCCTTATATTCAACCAAAGACAAGTGCCTTAATTGTTACGAGCTCTAACTGGATATTACTTCAAAGAATCGAAACTGAGCAATGCGTATAGGCGTTGTTGACTACAACAAGGCGCGACGCGCGGGACAAAAATCGATCGTAGCAAAACAATTAAAGAAAAAGCAGGCTACGAAATTGTTAGGTTGAACCTGTTATTGAAAGAAGAACCATTATTCAATCCAGTTTCGTCCCTGTTTCCTCTACTCGTGAATAAAGCTGATAGTTTTCGTCATTATAAAAGAAAGTAATGCCTCATTGAAACTGCTCTAAAAATTCGATGCTTTCATAGCAATCGTCAAGGATTTCCCGGGTTGTCTTTTTTCTTACATGTAATATATAATAAAGTGGTACTGGCATTTTATCTTCAATTTAGATTTCTAGCAAACACAGTTTCTTTCCAAAATGACGACTCTCAAATGGCTTACCCACACAAAGCGGTAAAAGGCTTATCATCCAATCACAGCGCTTGAAATACAGAAACCACGTCTCGCTTTGTTTCCTTACGTATAGTAGTTTCTCTCAATGGCTTCTGTCTTCATTTAGACAAACTTTTTTTCAAGTCTTTTCCGGACTCCCAATGTCCTTTTAAGATAACTCAAAATTTTATTAAATCGGTAGCTCGTGCTGTGACCATCAAGAAGACCGAAAACGTATTATTAATTCGTTGAAATAAGCTCTTATTTCATCTTGCTTGGATAGCTTTTTCATTTGACTAGGTTTTACCTGACTCGTAAAACTGGAACAAACAGCAGGGGTGGTACAATGAATACAAACATGTCAGATAAATACTGCGTTACATTATAACTTGTATATAACTTGGTATATCTAGCAGGCCGGAACACAGTTAGTGGTGACAGCGATCCGAGCCTACGCCTCTGACGATAAAGAAGAAAAATAAAGATAGTTTGAAAAATATCGGCAAAATTACGAAAACTGACGAATATATATATAGGAAGCTGACAACAGCTGTGAATAAAATGTCCTTCTTTTCTTAACCGTTATCAGTGTCGGTAGAATTTTCTATACCATATTTTTTTACTATATTTGTTTATTTGTCAAACTGATAAGGACTGTCATAAATTAATAAATCAGACTGCAATATTACAAAAAAAAAAAAAAAAAAGAAAGAAAGAAAGAAAGAAAGAAAGAAAGAAAAAAGGTATGGTAACGTTTAATGCATGCTTTAGTGCCATCATTCCACTCAGATACTTCAATTTTATTGGATAATTTGTGCGAGAACTGCAGTCAAATGAGCTCAACTGCAGTCAAATGAGCTCAGCCCAAATTTAATTAAACAATGTCTGGAGGTGAATCTTTTTAAGAGCTCTCCGCCTTCTTGGCTGTTTTCACTAGGACAATCTAGACTACTTTAACTTGGCTCCGGAAATACAGTGAACATACAAACGTTTAAGCTAGTGAAACTGGATAATTTACAAACTTGTGCGAACTAACACAAGGGCACAAAGCGTCGCCAATAAGTCGCGATAGTGTGGGAAATGAGGCGACAAACTTTCGGATTTGCTTCTCCGTTTTAAAAACTCGTTAGAAAAACGAAAATTAACTATATATACTGTCAGTTGTTGATGATAACAAGGATGGACATCTTAACGTGGTTTCCTGGGTCTAACCAATTAGTTTTGTGCGATGTCGTTGTGGTTTCCTGTTTTCCTCCTAAAGGATATGGATGTATTGGCAACCATTTTCAAAAATACAATCAAGGAAATAGATTGCAACAATTCCAACTTTATTCATTATCTCTGTGAAGTTTCAACATTTCTTTCGCTTGTTTTTTAGATTCTCAATGCCTCGATTTGGATTGCTATTTATTTTGTATTCTGAAACTGTTGTCAGATAAAGATTTCCTGCTTTGGTTAGATACGTTATTTAAGAAATGAAATATTTATTCTGTGTTTTCACACGCTTGTAAAGACCGAGGCGCTTTTGAGAGAATTCGAGAGCGGATCAGTCCAAACGCGAGACGTAGTCGAGTGTTCATGGGGACCTGCTCGAGAATTCTCCCAAACGTGCCGAGGTTTTCATAAGCGTGTGAACACTGAAAAAAGTATTTCATTCCTTTTATAAAATAATTACAGATTCTATGACGTTGACAGACTAATGAAACACGACTATTTAGCCAATCAGAGCGCGCGTAGTATCTAAAATGATTTTATAAATGGCAATCATTGCATGGTTTAGCGACTTTTGCGTATGCAATTGTTATGATATATCGGGAAAGTTGACGTCTTAATAAGTCTTTGAAAATATCTTTCAGTCCAAATACAAAGGTATTTTTTGTTTATGGATGCTGAAATTATAATTTCACAGTTTTTTATACAATTAACACACATAATACACCCACTTTCCTATTCGCTATTACTTCAATGTGTGTTATTTATTTCGACAAATACCTGTTGACCCATAAATGTTTTCCTAACGAAAAAGTACAGCTTAAATAGGGTTTTTATAGTATTTTTCTAAGGAAGGTGTTTTGGAAACGACGAAAAGCCATGGGAAAATCCATGGATGTTTTGGCGGGAAAGTTTTGAAGACGTTCAATGGCAGTGCACATACGTCACTGCCCAGCGTGTCGACAGCGTGCAACACTGACCACTGACGTAAAGTTCGAGAAAAATCCAGAAAAACTCTGGACCACTACCGCTTGTTTGTTTTAAAGCAAACACTCAGGTCTATTTTTACTTGCGTGTTTTCTTCACCCGCCTGTGTGCCTCCACGGTGTCCACTATTAGCAGAAAATCAGGTCATTTAGATGTCCTGCCATTAGAACGAGAGACGTGACGACAAGCATGGTGCAAAATTTTCGATCCAGAACTAATGGTGTAACAAAGTGGACGGAAAATAGAATCCGACTATCGCTAAACTTGCTACATTAACTTAGCTTCTTTAAAAAGGCAATAAATTCCCTGTGACTGCTCAAAAGAACTTCAATAATTTTTAAATGGTAGATGAATAAGTATTTTCGTTCTGTTAAAGAAGAGGGTTGTTGAGAGCTTCGTTGTCTAAGTATTTAAATTAAGGTGTTCATTTAAGCAGCCGTGGTATTATGTATTCTTTAGTGCAAATGTGCCGTACTTAAGATTGCTAGTCGAACTAACATGAAATTATCCCCATAGACTGATTTCACTTTTGATATACGAGTATTGTTTAAGTACCCCAGTGACAATCGAGATTCGGCAACGTATCGCTCCATGATAGCATTCAGTTTACTATAGTTCGCAATTACATAGATCTAATTTGGCTAAATCGGCTCAATATGAGTGGAAGCCGCTTCCAACGCAAATGGTTTTACAACTGAAATTGAGGAAACGATGAGGATACCTGTGACCTACTTAAGACTATAACTCACTGATTCTGGACAATATAAATAGTCTTACTCCAAGAAGACGCTCCCTTTGTGGTCTACTTTAAGCTCTGGCTATCGACATTTATCTCAGTGTTATTTTACAAGCTAAGATTACCAATAAGCGCTAGAATAATGCCCAAAGTGCTACTGCTAACTCAAATCCTTGCCTTCGTCTTGATAGTTCAATTCGTTCTTCAAGTTTCTTGCATCTCGGCTGGATTGTATTTGAATACTGGTAGACCAAAACCCAAGCCTACCATGTCTTTGATGAGCAAACGTTCAAAAAGGAACTTTCAGAATCTATTTGGTTCGAGGGAGAAAAGACTGCCAAATGACTATCGTATGATGTTAAGAAGAGAACAGACACACTTTGAGGTAAGCGGAAAACTCTTATATTCAATAAGGAAGAAATGTGGGTTCTGGCAAAGTATGCGCTTTTGTTACGAGTTGAATCCATAAGTTTCAGCTTTAAAAAGCTACATTATAAAAATTTAACGGATAGTTAATTTTATATTTTAAACGGAAAAATTATGAAGAAAACTATAAAATCTAAACGCTTTGATGTATTTTCGCAATTGGTTTTAACAACAAAATAGAAAGAAAGAAAGAAAGAAAGAAAGAAAGAAAGAAAGAAAGAAAGAAAGAAAGAAAGAAAGAAAGATGAAACAAATAAACAAACAAAAGAAAAAAAAGGAAAGGAAAGGAAAGCATGAGCCCACCCACACCCAAAATTGGAGTGAATTTGAGTTCTCACTAAGAGGGAAAACTATCAAAATGACTTATAAGCAAAAACAAAATCACACAAATAACCAAACCTTTCATTTCTTTTTCTTGCAGAGTAAGAAAAACTTTTGTGAAGATGCGGCTCTACTATTCTGTCAAACAAGAAAACGCGTGGCCGAAAGAAAGATAATTGAAAATTAAGTTAAGATTGTGGTAGAACCAAACGTGACAAAGCTCCAAAAAAGCCAAGTGTCTCCCACTGAGATACCACATGCTAATAAGGAAAAAAGTCATGAATTAATCGTAGATGAACTGTTCTTTTATTTCCTCATAAATCAAAGATAAAAATTCTTTACTAAATAAGATATATTCTTGTAAGTTAAAAAATCATGAACCTATCTATTGGGAAGTTAATTGTGGGAAGTTAATATTGAATAAACGTTGTGCTAATGTGAATGTGTAACTTTGCAAGAAATGAAAACAATCAAATAAGGAATGATATTTTTGCTAAATTATTTGTGTGTGTTCGGCGTATTATACTCTTCAACACTGACCAAACCACGCTTCGGAAATTGCGTTGTAAAATGCTCAAAGCCCACAGGGCTTGTCAGTGAGTGAAAAGTTCAAAACTTTTTAAATCCATGTAATAAATCAAGAATAAATGACAACAGACGAAGAAAAATGGAAGGCAGAGTCAAATGTTTAAAATTCATTACGTGGTACAACAATTATATTTCGATAAAGTGAAATAACGAGAAGGTAGTGAAAATATACTATTAACTTTCCGCCTTAAAAATAGACCAATTAATTTGTCATATTTCAAATTATTACAGAAGTGTTTGACGTACAGTATTCGTGTAGTATACACTGAAGTGTTTGTCGTACAGTATTGGTGTAGTATACACTGAAGTGTTTGTCATACAGTGTTCGTGTAGTATACACTGAAGTGTTTGTCATACAGTGTTCGTGTAGTATACACTGAAGTGTTTGTCATACAGTATTCGTGTAGTATACACTGAAGTGTTTGTCGTACAGTGTTCGTGTAGTGTACACTGCAGTGTTTGTCGTACAGTATTCGTGTAGTAATTTTGTTGAAATGTTTTAACAAATTTTTACAGTAGCTCATAAGAATACTAATATGATAATACAATAACGATAATATGATAATACACTAATATGATAATACAAATACTATATTGGGCTACCTGTATTTCTTGGCATTGAATCCTGGGAAAGCAAAATGGAGATTGAATGGACGTACGTCTGCATATAATAATGGCCCGAAAAATACGTTTTTTACCGAACTATCCATAGCGGTCTGGTTTAACGCCGAGATAAAGAACAAAATATTAATATGGCGCTTTCTGTATAGAGAAATTTAGTGTCTAATTGTCCATGAACTTGACTGCATTCTTCACAAACAAAATGGCGTCCACCGTACAAGACTCAGTTAAGCTTACATTTATAATTATATTTTACTTAGCTTTAATGCCACAGACTTTAACACAACAAGTGGAAACAAACCCCGAGATATTGGTAGTTAAGAGTTTAAAGTCACTAGGAGCAGCTATCCAGTATTTTACGAATAGAGAAGCCAATGTTGACACCAATGAATTGCTTGGTTTGCGTGTTGTCGCAGGTAAGTTAATGCTAATGAAATATTAAACAAATTGTGCTACTGTTTGTTCAAGTACTTAGTATTTGGTTAACGGTATATATATATATATATATACCGTTATAAGTTCTGTCTGACGAGCGCTTAGGCGCGAAACTCAGAGTCACAGAGAATCGATGCGTCGTCTTTGATTCTTAAACTTTGTATACTTAGCTCTGCTACCACAGCATTGAGCACTTTATGCCAAGGTAGACTATACCACCACATTTATGTGTGTGTGTGTGTGTGTGTGTGTGTGTGTGTGTGTGTGTGTGTGTGTGTGTGTGTGTGTGTGTGTGTGTGTGT
>JAAAQI020145846.1:0-11399 GCA_011800005.2 Stichodactyla mertensii
ACCTTCACCGAGGCATGTGAATATTCTACACAAAAACGAGGCTAACACAGAGCAACAGAGAACTCGAAACTGGAGTATTACAACTTGTCAAACTTTGAAATGAATCCAATATCAGGTCAATCAAATGCAGGGCAAACCAAAGCGCAATAATCTACGGGATAAATGAACATTATTACATCCATCACGAACAAAAAGAATAACACTGTACCCAAATATAATTACTGAGTTTCATTGAAGAAATTCGTTTTTATTTTCCACTCAAAATTGATGAACATTTTATATTTTGCAGTGACACCAGCTACCACATCAGGTGAGTATTATAATGACGTATTTCCTTCAGTATTTTTTTCACGGCAGAGCCCATAGAGTGGTTTTCGTTTTAGTAGGAAACGTACGTTACTGACGTACACGGGTGGCGTAACGGTAAAACGTTCGCCTCTCACCACTGTGGTCCAACGGGTTGGGTCACTGGTTCGAGCCCTGCGGATGCCACATGTGAGTAGAGTTTGTCAGATGTGTTGTTCTCTCCCTTGCCCCGAAGGTTTTTCTCCAGGTTCTCTGGTTTTCCTCCCTCCGTAAAAATCAACATGTGAGCTGAGAGTCGTATGCTTAAAACAGTTAATGTAGTGGTAGTGTGTGTGAGTGATAGTACTTCCAATTAGTGCGAAAGTGCTAGAATGACTAGGCACTTAAATAAAGAGATTTAGATTTAGATTTAGCACGTACACGGTGTACGGTGTGCCGGCAGTAGAGCGGATTTGAGTGGAAAAGGTACAGCAAATTCGTTGCCGTACCATGGTAGCTGTAACCACGCGTAGTGATTGGATAATTCATACGAAAACTATGGGCAGCCATTTCAGTGTTACTGCATACCGTACCATGTATTTGCTGTAAGTCAGTACCGTACGTCTCCCACTCATACGATTATCATTGTTGTGGGAAGCCATTTCAGTGTTACTGCATACCGTACCATGTATTTGCTGTTAGTCAATACCGTACGTTTCCCACTCATACGATTATCATTGTTGTGGGAAGCCATTTCAGTGTTACTGCATACCTTGCCGTGTACGTGCTGTTAGTCTGTACCGTACGTCTCCCACTTGTACGAAAGCCACTCTAACACTGAAATGGCTTCCCATTGTTTTCGTATGAATTATCCAATCACAACACGTAGTTACCGTTATGGTTTAGTACAAAAAAATGCTACGGCTGCCCATAGTTTTCGTAATTTGCCATAATGTTTTGCACTCATACGCTCTAATGTTTCGCACGTATGGTCGAAAGCAAAGCAAAGATGTTTATCTATTTATTCATTTATATTATGATGTGGGTTATTTTTGACATCTAAAAGGAACCTTTTTGATATTTTTAGGACAGACGCCCTCCAATCAAGGTAAGGCTTGATCCTTCAGAGTTCGACTTAGTTCTATTACGCGGGCCGTAACTTATCGTTTCCAGAACTTTTGGCTCTTTCGTTTGTCGGACGGCAAAAAAGTAGGTTAATTCATTCTGGCTGCTTGGTCAGGACAAAAAAAATTAAAAAAGAAAAGAAAAGAAAGGAAAAAGAAAAAGAAAAGAGAGAGAGAGAGAGGATAATAAAAGAAAACCGCACAGAGAGGAGAACAACAACAACAACAAAAACAAAACAAAACAAAAACAAACAAACAAACAAAAACAAACAAACAAACAAAAACTTGTGCTGCTGATTTTATTTATGGTTGGTATTTACGTTCCTTACTTTCTTGCGCGAGCGAAGCATCATGATTATTCGCAACGTACAACTGTTTTCTTCATCTTAAATGTTTTATTTTACAGGGACTACGTCCTCTAAGCCAGGTACAAACTTCTCCTTTTTCTATTTGCTGATAATAGGAAACATGAAATATAGCTACGTGAACCAAAACGATATACCATTTTCAAAGCACCTACTGGTGTGACTGCAATTCCCATCTATTTCCCATTGATTTCACGTTTCATTTTTATTTAATTTATTTCTATTTTCATATTTCAGTGCCAACAGCTACTACATTCGGTGAGTGTGACGTATTTTTTAGTATGGCGCGGTGAAACTTTTCGGATCTCATCCCTAAATTCAGCCTAACAATCCTTTGGGGTACGCCGACGTCCAGTCCTCTTTTGGACTCAAAAAAAATCTAGTATGTCTTGTTATAAATGTTATATTCATCATAAATGTTTATATTGTACATACAGGACCTACGCCTTCCTCTCCAGGTAAGAGGTTTATCTGTTAAAGTGCAATTTAACAACAACAATGGCAACAGCAACAACAGTACAACAGCAACAACAACAACAGTAACAACAACGTACAACAACAGCAACAACAACAACAATGGAATCTAGCGCTTCAGTGGCATTTCCACTTCTCACGGAGTGGCTCTTCATCCACCGATTTCAAATTGGAATTTAGGAATGTTGATTTTTGCGGAGGGAGGAAAACCGGAGAACCCGGAGAAAACCCTCGAAGCACAAGAGAGAACCAACAAACAACTCTACTCACATGAGACGGGGAGTCCGAGTATCGAACCCGAAGGAGCAAAACCACCCTGGAGCCTGTTCCCGGAGCTAAGCCCCTAATGTGTGTAGGCGTTAGGCGTAATATTTTCCAATTTCAGACCACGTGTCATTCCCTAGGTATTATTTCTTTGTTTATGAGTAACGCTGGATAAAGATACCTGGATGTCTGAAATTAATGGAAAAATCTTAGGCTCAAAGTAAAAGGGTCGAATCTACTGTTGTTGTTGTTGTTGTTGTTGTCCTAACTTTTTCATTCCGCCTTTATACTACATTCGACTCTCTTCGCATCTTTCCACTCCTCTTTTCTTATAATTTATTTACCAATTCTTCGTTACATCAGAATATTCATGTGTTTCAGTAAATATCCATTGAACCCAGCAAAAATATGACCAACTTTTGCAGGTTGTCTTCAGCACTGTCAGACCTGCCTCAAGAACCCAAAACATGGTGGTATTTGTGTGTGTTCTAAAGAATATAATGGCGCAAGGGATTGTGATATGATACGAGGTAAATCCTTTTGAATTTGAATTTTGACTTGGCTGTTTTGAACTGATTTCATGATTTCAATGGATGATTTTAGGGCTTGATGTGTTCGATGTCAGGTTTTTAAAGATAACTTCAAAAGAGGTGAGTACTCACGATCACAGCTGATACTAAAATGTGCTAGTTATAATTGCAATGCTACCACAATTAATTGCCCTAACGTCACACCTTGTTTGTAAGGGTACTTAATCTTCCACAACAATGGAAAATTGAGCAAATTTCATGGTCGAAGAAAAGTTATTATCAAATTGTCTGGTTTCCAAATATAAGATGTACTGATGTTTAATACACAATATTTACTGTATTTGGTGACTATTACCGCTTTTCTACGGTCTACAAAACGCACTTCATATCAATTTTCTTTGTGTTGTTACTGTTTTGTCCCCCTCCCACGACCATAATCCTTAGCGCTTAAACAATAGATCGTTTTGATGTGACGTCATAACGAAATAGGGCAATTGGAGGTTGGGAGGGTCGATGGGTGAGGAGGCGCGAGAAATAGAACAGGACCAAAGGGATACATGTGCAAATCACATAGCCCGCAGGAATGTTACTATAGAATATGTTACTATAGAAATGTTACCTTTTTTCAGTTCATGTCAGATGATTTCAAGAGAATACTTGCTAGTCAGTTGAACACTTATTGTGCGGAAAACCCCTGTGGAAAGAATGCGAGGTATCGCTGATAACATGCGAATAATGTAGTTATATAATAATCAGCGAGTTAATATTCAAAAGCGCTTTTAATGTTTGTGACGTTTGAGACAACTTTAGACACGCAACTTTATTGTTGAGGTATACTCCTATTTCAAGAAAAGTTATCGGTCGGTGATCTGAAATCTGAAATCTGAGTCACACAATTCGCCAGCGCAGGTCATTGCTCAAACTGGTGTCGTATGTAGCTATTTAAGCTTAAGTACTGATTGCAAACTGCTAAAACATACGACTGATGAATTTGAAAATAAAGCTTAATTTAAAGATGTTGCCCTCAATTCCTCTGGGCTTCAGATTTCAGATCTCCGACCTTTTTTGGAATAGGTGTAGTTGTTTCAGAAGTGTTAAAGATATCGAGAGCGTAGAAAGACTAGAAACATTACAGCCACTCTAAATTTTTCTAATTACGTTTTTTCCCTTCCTTTCCTTACAGCTCTACATTCAACAAAGATGACATCTTACTAGTTGGAGAACCATCGATGTTCCAGAAACATCTTAATCTCCAATTGATCGTATTGAACCCGAGTCCCTATAGCAAGAAACTCATTCCCCAACTGGTTGTAACAAACATAATGAATAAGGACAAAGCGTTGGGCGGTTACTCTGTTATACTGGATACACCGCCTCGTCCTCAGCCTGTAGCCGCACAGAAAGACTCCGGAAGGATCGTACAGATCGTAGTTCCTATTGTTGTGGTATTCGTTGTCATTATTGCGGTCATTGTTGCCTTTATCGTTTACAGGTATGTATACAACTGTTTCAAAAAAGGCTGTTATCGCCAAGCGACAAAAACGATGCAATAGATTTAAAGAAAATACAATACAGTGCTTGTAGTCCTGGCCCTCGGGTCTTGCGGTGCTCGTCGGAAGTTTGAAAATGACTTCTAGTAAAAGGCATTACCCGAGTGTCGTCATGGTGGTCCGTGGCTTAAGAGTTCACAAATCTAAAACAAACCTTTAAGAAGCAGCTAACGTGTGCACCCAAAAAGGTACCGGCGAAATCTGTTGGTCGTAGTTTAAATTGTGACCACTCTAAGTGGTTTTCCACTGTTTCCCGCTCAAAGCTGTTGCCGGGGAAACAGCAAAAGTTGTTACGTTCACGTGATACCCTCTCGCCCAATCAGAGCACGAGAAAAATGGACTAGCTATTAGCATCACGGTTTTGGAATGACCTACAATTGTATCTACTGTTGGTGGCGACAACCCGTTTTTTGACAAAAAAGAAGTGGCCCTTTTCTTCCGCTAAATTGTCGATCTCTATCGCGTTTTTTATTTACAAAAGCCGTTTATATCTTTAGGGAAAAAAGAATTCTCGGTAGAGTTGGATCGGTGCCTCAACGTTACCTTCTCTTATCACAGCAAGACGACGGCAAAGATGATGACGACGAAGCACTCCTTAAGTTGGATGTTGAAGATGCCGCTTCTTCGACTGCTAGAGGATAGACATACCCAGTTCTCTTTCATCCGCTAGTATAGTCAAGTCACTTAATTTGTAGCCACGTGATCCATCCCGGTATAGTTTAGGTCACGTGATTTCCCCGCCAGAAGCAGATTTTTTAAAAATATGATGTTATTGGAGTTCTCAGAGATCGTCATATGCATTTCTTTATAATATGACACCACAGTAACCTAGCTTGCGCCGACTATGTTTTTCAATCCATTTTTTAAAAGGCGCGATCTAGTTTTCCTACACAATTTCCCCATGATCCTGTCGCTCCTATAAAGAAATATTTCCTAAAGGGATACAAGTCAACACATCAATGTTTTACATATTATAACTTATGAAATACGACTTTTCACGATTTTTGCTATAAATTCATTCTCAAGGGCAATGCATTTTCTGCACAGGACAGGACATTTTCGTACTGGGGATAGTTGTTGAAAACGATCGGTGCTGCTTTTTTTCACTTGATTTTCTGTTTTCTCGTGTTAGACAGCACTCTGTAGAGCAGGGGCAGATCCGAGATTCGGAGAAGGGGGACGAAAAACGTCTGCATTAGAGGAACCTCTGTGACTAACCAGAGGAGGTCTGGGGGATCCCAGGCCCCTTGCCCCTAAATTCGCCCATGATAAATAAAATACGATTTGTTTTTCGATATGATTTGTGGTTTTCAGTCACACTGTTGAATAAACGGTTACTGAGATCAGGGGGGGGAAACGATGATATAATCGACTGTCTATTCACACATTCTCTGGTAAAGTAAATCCCCAGGATTTGCAACACGTTAGTTACTTTGGCGCGCATTTACTATTTTAGGTGACGTCACTTAAATTAAAAAAACTTAAAAATTTAAAAAATAGTTACTATAGAGCTCTTAAATGGAACGTCACTTGTATGAAAAACGACTTATTTTTCCGGATGTCCTTGTGGATCCAAAGTGAAAAGTAGTTTTGTGATGATTTTTCAAATCTTTTTCTTCATGGCAGGAATTGTTACACATGATCCCTATTGTTGCCGGTGGAAGATGAATTATATATAACTTTTCTGGCTTTATTTTCGCTGCTTACTTGGAGAAATGGACCCGGAAATACGTCACAACTTAAAAGCTCTATAATGGGCTCCCTGTGACAAAGTTATTGTGGTCAGAATGATCACGTGGGATGAATCGAACCTTCATTAGCATAATTAAGAACACGATATCGTAACAGACAGGCATCTTTATTTGCATTTCAAACAAAACCTCGGGTCATGTGGATTTTTCCGTGAGTTGCTCCCGGCCCAAGCCAGCACCGATATCTCCAGTTTTAAACTCATCATCGATCTCAAGCCGTTTGTCTTCAAACTTCAAAAAGTACGGACTTTTGTTTTTTTTAAGTCGTCTTCTCATTTTGACGTTTCGTTTTCGATAGTGGAATCTGAAACTCATTTCAAGGTAAAGTGTTAAAGAGTTCAATAATATTTAAAAAATACATCGCGATCGACTTGTCTTAATTGTTTTTGTGTCTTGTAAAGCTAGATTAGCGGCTTTGCAGTCAAGTATTCTATATTAACTCACCGCTCTTTGCTAAAGCTTGTTTTGGTTGCTTGAATATTCGTCTTCGGGCCGCAAAAACCACATCTCATCAGTATATAAGACTTAATTAAGAACCTGAAGAGCCGCTACCTTGAGGTGCCTTGATCGAAAGGTCTTGCTCCTGTTTAGTCTACGTTACAAGAATCTTACATAATCATGAGTTGATTTTAAGACTTCTGTCTGTCTAGATCTGGAGTATTAATAGTTTTAGTTACAAATGCATGGATTATATTTTGATTTTATAGCACACGTACCAGCTCGACAGCTGGCCCCCTATGATCCCCAAGTATATTTTCGCTTTGCAGTCTGATATTATACAGATTCAAGCTGCAGAAAGTAGCTCTTCAATGCCAAATGATAAAAGTTATGATTCTTTTTAAAACAGATATATTGATGGGTGAATATTAAGCTGGATACCTAAGTCAATATCGCAGGCTTTCTCAGTCAAACAAAATGATATCTCTGTCTGCTTATAATGTGAATATTTTGTGCTCTGAAGCGAATTAAGTATGATTGATATCAATTTTTGGTCAACTGTGCTTACGTTATGGATTCTTTGCATTATATTATTCCTTTAAAATAGTTTACACCTCAACTGCAGTCTGTGAGAATGATAGACATTCAGAGAGACAGACAGACAGACAGAGACATGCACACAGAGGACTCAGAGCTGTAAGTTAAATATAGAGGATTTATAAACTGAAAGTTAATAAGACAGGTAAAATGATAGGTGATAAATTATTGGGCATGCATGCCCAATGAACGTTATGTTACATTAAAAATCTTGGAAATGAACTGTCAGACAAATAGAACTTACTGTAGATGCATAGCTCCATGGTAATCCTGGGTTGAAACATGAAAGATGGGATTGCAACATTGGTCCCATCCAAGGGACAGTTTGAATCAGCTTGTAAATGCTGTTATTAAAAATTTCACTTAAACTACCATACTTGTATAATATAATTTATAGTATTGTGCATATTTTGCACAAAATATTTTGTTTTAGAAATTCCCAAAAGGTGCGTGAATAAGGATGGTTAGCCAATTCAGGACATTCCTAAGCTGTACTATCTTTGTTTTGTCATTTTGCACTGTGCTGGGTAAGTCATATTGTTTCATCAATTGTTTTCTGCACAGCTTTCCTTTTTATTTTTACTTCTGTATATGACCAAAGTTTTGATCATTGCATATTAGTATATCATTATACAGATGATGATATATAGAAAACAGGGTGCACTGATTAGTTGAGAATTATCTTTGGACAACTGTATTTGTCAATAATCACCTACAGGTGAATATAGGATTGCAGCACTGTTTGTTGATGCTTGCCACTTTCAAAAAGCAAAATAAATATAAATATTACAAATAAATTGATGTTACTTTGTCTATTTTCTTGCACCTGTGTGATGTGATACTAATGCAATTATCAACTTTGTCTCTGCAATTACTCACTGATAATCACTTATCTTCGGCAAATAATGTTAATTTATAAATATTAGTGCTACATTATTACACTAGATATAATATGGGATTTATCAAGTCAAGTTCAAAGTTGTACGCATGCTAACAAAATAGATTCATGAATGTAAAAGATAAGAATTTCCTAAATTTTCAAAATGTATAATGAAACAATTTATGGCTTTGGCAGATAACACAAAGGGGCCTTGGTCTTGATGATTTACTGCATCATGCTCAACCTCATCCAAAAATTAGTTATAACATGTGAAAAAGCTTTCAAAAACTACTCCACATGGAAACGTGGAATTATAATCTAGTATTCAAATGCAGGTGTAAGCCAAGAAGGAGACATTCGCCTGGCAGGATCAAGTGATGCCTGGCAAGGACGAGTGGAAATCTACTACAATAACACTTGGGGGACAATTTGTGATGATTTCTGGGACATAAGAGAAGGACGTGTTATCTGTCATCAACTAGGCTTCTCTGATGTTATCCAGGTTTACAGTATTGCTGCTTTTGGTCAGGGTAAGGGTCCAATCTGGCTGGATAATGTACGCTGCAATGGTAGTGAATCAAAAATAACAGATTGTCCAAATAATGGTTGGGGAGTGCACAACTGCCATCATTTTGAGGATGGAGGGGTTGCCTGTGTACATGCATCCACTAGTAAGTATAATGCACTCTAACATACGTGCATATGTATATGAATGGCTACATCAGTACGTATCTGTATAGTATTACCAGTACATATTTGCATATTTAGTTCAATGTGTATGTTTATATTGTCTTGAAAATCATGATCAGTTGGTAAAAAGGTAAAGGTAATTTCACTTCAGTAGGAGGAGCACTTGAGGCTGTACCCTTTACCTCCTCTCCCCATTAGTACTTGGAAGATGATTAGTGGTGGTCTGGTACAGTTTTCTAAGTAGTTCAACTTCAGTTTTACTTGAGGACAGTCATATAATCTTTCTTAATTACTGAGTTACTGGTCAAATGTAATGAAATTGCAGTGCACTGGTCAAGGAACATTTCTATTCAGGATATAAAGTGTCACCATTAAGAACTTACCAGATTATATTGTTAACTGCACAGATCCAACCAATACTGGTAGCTGTTCATTTGATGTGGATCTTTGTGGATATACTAATGCTGATGATGATGACTTTGACTGGACACGACATCAGAACAGCACACCATCTTTTGCAACTGGACCCACTCATGATCATAGTACAGGATATGGTAAGAAGTAGGTTTGTCAATGGACCCCCAGGGGTTAATTGTTTATCTAAAAAGCAGCAACCATGGGGATAGTGGAGGTATAGAGCAGATTTCATGTGCATGACTGAAAAAAGCTTGTGGCATGACAAGGCACATCAAAATTCTAGAAGGCATATCACAATTGCACAGTGAGTATTTCACAGTCCATGCAAAATCTACTCTAGTGATGATGGCAATGATAAAAATACTAATGATCAAGATAATGACGATGGTAATAATAATTATTGTAAAGATGGAGTATTGATAATATTATGGTGTTAGTATTTTTCTTATGGGGTGGTGATAGTAACATTAGGTGGCAATACTGATGATGACAGTAATTTAATTAGGGATGCATGAAATGAAAAACTGCTGAAGCCCTCAAGCTGGGACAACCTCCTGGCAGCTGCAGTGATAATGATGATGAATTAGAATAACAATGATAATATTATGGCTTTTTTGGCAACCTATAGGCAGCTATATTTACATTGAGACATCATTGCCACGTGTCCAGGGAGAAATGGCTCGTATAATCAGCCCTCAAGTTAGTGGTATAAATTGTGTAAAGTTCTACTACCACATGAAAGGCGAGACTGTCTGTGAACTGAACGTGTACATTGATGATGGTAATGATAGAAAAATGGTGTGGACACAAAAGGGTGAAGTATCCCAGGTTTGGGAACAAGCTGTTATTCCAATCAAAGGCTATTCAACCTTTAAGGCAAGTCACATTGCTGAACTTTCTAAATGAAGTTTAAAAACTCATAAATAATTAATGAGAGGAACACAATAGAAATCATAGACCATGGAGGTGGTTTTATATCTGATAAAATGTCATCTTCATTTGCATAAACTGACTTGGATTGTCTCTGCCAAACTTGGTTCATTCGTAAAAAAAAATTAGAAGAACCTGAGAACATACGCCTAGACGTTTTTTAAGCTGTTCAATAAACTCGCAGATCGTGTTTTAGCGGGTCTAAAACCACTTAGCTACTCCTTGTGCTTTAAACCCAATAAAACACTCCTGCTCGTTTATTAAACTACGAAAATTATGCCATGAAGATTGGTACAGTGACAAAAACAAAGTTCCATTCTTAGTCCAATACCATACATTTCAATAACGGATTTCTCATCTTATGTCAAAAGACTTGATAGACTTTTCTCCGGCATCGGCTATAATTACTTCCATAAGAATACAAATCTTTGTCTGGCTAAACTCATTCCGAAGAGCTTGAATGCGAGGCTTGCTGGGAAAAAATGTATTGCTGCTGCGTGAAGAAGGCCTAGAGAGGTTTCCCAAGATGCGCAAACGCTTTCATATCACGGGGCATTCATAAAAGCGAGGTCTTTATTGTCCATGATTTTGTTACATTAGAATACTTTCACAATATGTTATTACACATATTCTCTTAAGTGAAAAACAGTTTTTATCCTCCTTCATAGTCTTCGTTTTGTAACTATACTCGAAATAGTCTCGTCAAGTACACTCGTGATAAAAGCAAAAAGGAACAACTCTGGCGGATCTCAGAAAGCGGTTACCAACCTTTCTCTCAAGGCTTTGTGTGTGTGTCTCCAAATTTAGCGAGCCACAAAACCGAAAAAAGACGAAAATCTAAGACGCTTTTCTAATCGTCATTCCAAAATTTCTGTTGGATTATGTTGTCCCTTCAAATGTCTTGGATGGATTTGGGCGAGTGCGCGCAACTTGAGAAAAAACCTGTATCCTCTCAGTTCTTAATGCATTGGATTACGCCTCTAAAAATCGCGACTTTAATTACAGGACGATTCTAAAGTACTATGTATGATATACAGATAGTGTTTGAGGCCCTTACTGGTACAAGGCACACCGGAGATATTGCAATAGATGATGTGGCAGCAC
>JAAAQI020145868.1:0-11395 GCA_011800005.2 Stichodactyla mertensii
CTGATATTTTTTTCACATACCCTTGATGGTAGACTACTAAGAAAAAATATCATTGAAGCTATCCCATAATTTCTTACTCATTTTTATATATGTTTAGTTTTTGCCAGGAAGAAGTTTTTGTAAATCGCAGTGTATATATCAAATATGACAAATCAATGTTATTTTCCTTTTTAAATGGCCGTGTTTTTTTACTTCCCTCATTCCCATCTTTTCTTTATTTCTATTTCTCTTTCTTTCTTCCTCTCTCTCTCTATTTACAAGCTGTTAAAGTAACAAAAATTAGATGAAGGCGAAGTGAATATCGGTGAATATTTAATTACCGAGACGAAATCTTTTTTTTTTTTCAAAACAAAGTCCAAATTGTACTTTGAGGAGGTCGGCTTCGGAGACGGCAAACCATGTGTTCACCTCTGTTCAATAGAAATAATATCGGCAGTTTGAGGATTTTCAGCGCTAGCTTCTAATAATTGTCTCAATTCCAAGAATTTCCTTATCATTCAAGATTGTATAAAAGAAATCCACATCTTAAAGCTCGGTAAATGGTGGCTTTGATAGCGGTAAGACTTGTCCTGATGATATCAGTTCCTTCATCTTGCATTCTCTATAAAAAGCAGAATTAAAATGCTTCAGCTCTTCAGTTTTTCCTAATATGTTTATTATTGTTTATGAATTCAACTTTCTGTGTGTAAAAAATTCTTGATAAAAGAAAAATATGTAAAAGAAAAAGTTTCTTGTTTATTTCTTTAGTGAAAACTATAAAAAACCCGACGATAAAAATTACTTTTCACTGACAATCTTCCTTGAAATCTGTAAAATAGAATTTTTATTCTATTCTCAGTCTTAACTGCCGTTTTTTGTATTTCTTATTTATTTTTCCTGAATAAAATTAGCTTAGTTTACGCGAATTCTCAGCTGCCATCTTTGACGTTATACCGAGCTTGAGGACTTGAAAAATGTCACATTATTCCGAGATAGCGAACCAATGAGAACGCGCCATCTTAGTAGGTTCCCATGTTGGTATATACTAAAGAAATATATTCTAAAATTGCGACAATATTACGACACTTATATTGCGTCGGAGCGGTTGAATATAACTCAGTTTACCACACAAAATACTTATTGACGGTATTTTCGTTGGCTGTGCTAATTTATCGCGAAAGTAAGACTATTCGTTTTAATTTACACGGGTAGAGGAGAAAAATTGAAACAGAAAAGCTGAAAGCTATTGCTTTTATTAAAGTAATTCTTGAAGCCTTTCAATGAAAATTTCATCTCACCAAACCGAAAACTCGTAATGCAGTTTCCTAATGTAAAAAAGAAAAGAAAAGAAAAGAAAAAGAAAGAAAAAAAATCGTTCTGAGTTTCCTTAGACAATAAATTAACGTTGATCCTACGTCTGGAGGGTGCCCTTATCAGATGGCATCAGCATGATTTGAACGATTAAATCTTATCTGAATTTTATTTGCGCTTGATGATTTTATTGTAGCTTGTACGTACACAAGCGTAATACGCTATTCTTGGACCAGGAATTCTATCAAATTTCAGTCTGCGCTTCGCTTAACTCATGCATTCATCCCTCTCTCCACTCATTCATGCATCCATTCATTTATTCGTTCGTTCGTTTGTCCGCCCGTCCGTCCATCCATCCATCCATCCATCCACCCATCCACCTACCAAATATTTCTAAATTTAAAAAGAAAATAAGGGTTTATAACTTTAGTGCCAGCAACAAATAATAAACTGTTTAATATACTTAACATGCTTATTTTGATTATGAAAATTGTACATCTTAGTTAAACATGTATTTTTGAATCATTTTATTATAGATATTCTTAACTTCGTACGGCCTCTAGGTAGACCAACTTAGGATTGTTTTGTAATTTCAAGTTGATAGTGTTACCTTGTTTAAATAAAAATCGTCATCATCATCATCATCATCATCATTATTATCCATCCATCCATCAATCCATCCATCCATTCATCCCTATTCATTTGATTATTAATCATATATTTTTACTCTATATTCCTTTTCCTCTCTAACGTTCTTTGCACCTCCTTCATTATTTCATTGAGAGTCCAAAATTTTATTTTTTTTCACTATTTCAACTGTTATTCTTCTTATCTTCCGCTCTTTCTTCCTTTTTCGCTCTCTTTTTCTTTTCCTGTTTCGTTTTCAGCAGTCATTAAATGTTCGTTCCTCTTTTGTTCCTTAATCAATCCTTACTACCTAATGTCCCTTTATTTTCATTAACGCATCTTTCTGCACACTTGAATTTTCATCTCTTTTTTGCTTCTTCAAAAACATTCCTCCTCATGGGTAGTCACAAAAAAAAAAAAAAAAGTGAAAACCTGTTGTACTACCACTGAATGATCACACGGCTCTTATATTAGTTTTTAGTAAGTGAATGATCGATATAATAAATGAATCTCCGGATGAAATAAACTAGGATCCAATTGACCTTATTCGTTTGAACGTAATTTCCCATTTCAGACCTCTTGGGAATAAGATTCCTTGTTTGAGGCTCATCCATATTAATGTATCTTTTCAAGCTCTACCATTAAAAATAAAACCCAAGGGAATGACACGTGACCTGTAATTAGGAAAACAACGAATAAGGTCCTATATTAAACTCAATGTAAGGCCCTGGTTTCCATCCGTTGTTAGTATGGCATGAGACTCAAAAATCGTATTATAAATATATTACACCATCTGTAGATACACGTTAGCTGCTTTGTATTAAAGAATAAAGTTCAGTAATTATCCAACATTCATCGATCTTTATCTCACAGATCTCAATTATCATCAAACTTTAAGGGCACAAAGATTAATAAAAAAACTGAAGCATCCGTGACGTCAGTCCTTTGTGGTGGTCTTATTACTTTCTTAAGTGTTGGGCTCAAGTTCACTATTTCGGCACGCAAAAGTATTTCCCCCAATCATTTACATTTACATTATAAAACAACATTAAATCGCAGACCAATACGACTTAATACCATGTGGCCTTTCATAAAGGATACTTGAGCACGCTAGACGTACGTCAATAAACATTTTATCATTAGTCCGTTAAGGTGTGCCCCAGAGTTCAGCTATGGGCCCCTTGGTATAAGATTACGGTGACCCGCCACAGCTAGTATGTTGAGTAGAAAGTTAGTTTAAATGGAATCGTTTTTATAAATGACGTTCAAATAAAGTAAGTTGTTGGACATGCCGCATGTGGCCATGGGCCATTGTCTGCAGCGGGATAAACGTTGAATCACTAAAAACAAGCTCAAGAAAATGTTTTACAAAAACTCTAAAGTCGTTGATGTTCCCTACTAAAAGGCTGGGACATTAGAAGATACCCTTGGGCGCTTAATAAGAGCAACCGTTCTTTAAATTGTCGAAATTTCCCCGGTCCAAAACACTTAAAAGCACCGGCAAATCAAAACAACATGACAAAGTTGCTCGGAAAACGTTTTGGATAAAGTTTTCTTCGCGAGCGTTGGAAAATTTTTAATGTACAAGTGACCAAAGGAGTCTTAAGTGGAAGCTTGTACAAGACAAGAAAAATCTCGAAAAAACTATGCAAGGACTGAAATTTGAAATTGGCACGCCACACAACAAGGCTACATAAATGCGCAAGGTAGGTTTGAGCGTGCTCCCAATTTCATTTACTCACGCATACCAGTACAATAAGTTTCAAAGAGACTTTAATTGAGCGAGTTTATTTTGTCAGGCATCGCGAAAGCTCTAAAGAGCTATTTGGAAAGCAAAGTGGTTGGAAATATGCCTCAGGGCCGGCACGTACCTGTGTCTGGGCTTCCAACGGCTACAATAGAGTCGCACTTTGCTATAGTTTCATTTCTCGATTGCTACACTACTAACAGCGAGACGCAAAATACAAAGAAAGACAAGATTTCCAAAGTATAACGTATAGCGGAAGAGATCTCACGATTCCACAAAAAGTGATTATTGAACATGCGCCACTATCTACTTCGCCTAGCTCGAACATTCAGCAAGGAAAATAAACACCTTAATTACAGCTGATCCTAAAGCTTTTCAAAATGACAAAGCCGGAGTTTCCTAAAGCCTGTCTTATGGATACAAAGAAAATAACAGACAATACCTCGTGCATGTGCACTGATTTGCCAGCTTATATTTAAGCTATATTGATTGATTCACAAAACGAGTTTACGGACGAATTCCAAGTTTATTATTATTATTATTATTGTTGTTGTTGTTGTTGTTGTTATGATGATGATGATGATATGATGTTTTGTTTTTCTTACAATTAAATTATAAATGCAATTGCAAGATGGCTAGCGCGCGTTTGGCAGGCATTTCCATGGCGTGAAAATGTTCTAGAAACTGTAATTTCCAGGCTATTGCTAAATTCAAATTTCTATACAATTTCCGACGGACCAACGCAATCAATGGGAATTTTTTTAAGAATCGCAATATCCATTGAAAGCCTTAAAGGAACCAGTCCCGGCCTTTCCAACGCGCGGTAGGAAACTGTCAAGAAACGCGCCACACAAGCAAATCCATTTGATTCTATTTTTTTTTCATTGCATTTGGGGCGCGCTAAGAGAGCCAGACTGACTGTTTTTTAAAGCAAAAAGGTTTAGTTTGGCCTTCATTATTGGCATTCTCTCAATTATAATAGCTGTAATTCACTCTGTGGGACTTTCTCTGTTTGGATATACTTAGGAATAGTGAAGTTAAGCAAGAAATCAGTCTTAATTAATGAACTAGGTAAATTGTCCATATTCGCGATAGCCGCCATGTTTCTTGTCTCGTTGTGATGCTAATAAGTCACGTGGTATCCGAGGGGGCAAACAACTTAAAATGGGGATCGATTTCAATTGCTATCGTGAATATGGACAGATCTTTGAATTAATACTAAATCAATAGTCAGATGTTGCCGGAGAGGGTTTTCTTTTATCTCCGTGAGAATTCAAGACTCTCCCGATTACTCCCCCTGCTGTTTGGCTCCAGGTAGGGCGATTAGTTCAACGAATCGATTCCTTTATGTTATAACATGAACTAAAAGTTGGAGGCAAGCTTAAAGACTCTTCAAAACAAAACACGACTTGTATTCCATGAATAACCACGTCTAAATACGTTTTTTTTTTCTTTAGAACGAAGACCTCAGAACCTAATTCCTCGCCACACCATTGCTGGCACTCTTAATCGTTACCGGGCTTCCCACAGCGATAGTGTAGTCGCATTTTGTTATAGTTTAATTTTTAATTTCTATTGCTACACTACAATCAGCGAGAGCCAAAATAAAAGATAGAAAGGATTTCCAAACCATATAGTAGCGGAAGAGACCTCACAAAATTCCACAAAACCCGATTAAGACATGCTCCACTATCTACTTCGCCTAGCTCGAACCCGCCATGCCCAACGGTTGCTAGGTGATGTACATGTTACACGCGTTGTATGTAGTTTGAGCTGTTCTGTAAACACATGTACATACGATGGCGAACAAAATAGCAACAGAAATATACATAATATTTGAATACGACAAATTAATTAACCCACCAAACTATACCTTAGAATTTGTCAGAAATAATTTATGACCTAAAAGATTTATTATCTGTTAGGAATATTATTATTACAAAAATCTTCACATGTTGTTATTACTCAATCCAGTCTTGTGGCTGCTGTCATTCCTCCATCCCTCCATCCCTCCCTCCTCCCCTTTCTCCTTTCCTTTCCTTTCTTCCTCCCTCCCTCCCTCCCTTGCTTCTTTCCTTCCTTCCTTCGTACGTTGTCGTTAAGGATATTTTTGCGCACTTTAAGAAACCCCTGTAATATAGGTACAACTCAGTCAGCGTAGCGAAGGGGACACAGAGGGTCGCGTGCCCCCTAAATTTTTGGAAATTAATTATCAAAATATAAAAGAAAAAATGAAATATTAGAAATTAAATTTAACAAAGAACCTAAGAAAGAAAGAAAAAATGAATGAAGATGTTTCTTTTTGATTGTTTTCTTTTTCTTCTTCTTCTTCTTTTTTTTTAAATTCTTGGTGCCCCTTTTTTTTTTAATTCTTGGTGCCCCCCTTTTTTTTTAATTCTTGGTGCCCTCTATTTCTGGGTCCTCGCTACGCCCTTGGTACAACTAATTCAACCAGAGTGATAAACACGTCCGGATCCCAGCGTGATCAATGGGGTTGAGATCGTGGCCGCAACATCACTGAGTCATAAAATTGTCTCGTTTATCGTGTGGTCTTATGTGGTCAAACAGTCCGATATCTATAGAATCCTTGAAAATAAGACTTTGATTCCGCCAGCTATCTATTTCTGTTATCATTATTAGTAATATAGCGATAGTCCTAAAGAAATCAAAAGATTCTATGATGAAAGCCACGACCTTAATGACGTGACCACTGTATTTTAAAGACAGAACGGTAGAGAATCTGCAAAAACGGAAAATGAAACTTTTTAAATTACGTCTAGTATGATGCATTGAAAGTTGACCTTAATAGAATGTCAAATATTCTATCTCAGGATTTAGAAAAAATATTTCCATCCGTCTTAACTTTGGGCTTTGTTTACAAAACCCTCAAAGGCGTGAGAGAAACCATCTGATCAGGATAATGATATTAATCTTTTAATACGATTCTAAATATTTAATGTGAAATCCTTGTGTTCTGAATGAGTCTCTCCGGAATATTTTCACCCTATTGAGTTTTTTTTTGTGACATAACGCTTTCGAGAAATTTGTCTCTGGAGATTGCACGTAAGCTATCAAAGATGTAATTTTTCTAAAACCCGATGTGTTATAAAGTTGATGTTGTCAGGCAAACCGTGTCTGCCAGCATACATTTCTTTGTAAAAATTCTAAGGTTCAAAAGCTCACCTCTTCTCTGAATTCTGAATAACCTTCACGAAAGTTCACAATTTTACTAATATATATACATACATATATATATATATATATATATATCTCGACACCGTGACGTCACATAAAAACCTCAATACTACAGTAATAATACATTTGCGTGATGGCGTAATTTACCTGCCAAGATCAGAATGCTTTGAGTGGTGTTTCGATTGTCAGGCAAATTTCATAAATTGTCTCTTTAATCCCAGGAGAGTAGAAAAATCTGAGTAAGGCAAAGCATTTTGACAAAACATTCTGGTCTTGGTAGTAAACTTGAAAATGACGCCATCATGCAAAGGGCCTATTCACCTTTTCTTACGCGGCGGCCATGTTGACTAAAACAATGCAAGCCTCGCATTTAAGCACTTCAGAACGAGTTTAGCCGGGCCGCATAAACAAAGGTTTTTATTCTCATGGGAATAAATATGGCTGCTATTCTCTACTTTTGCATGCTCCATAGTGCTTTTTGCTTTGAAAATTGTTAGAAAAAATGGAAATTTTTCATACATGTGAAAAGTCTTTCGTGTTTCCACTTGAACACGAGGCTAGTTAGTCCTGAACAATAGCAATTCTAATTGGACGCCATATTGGTATTCGGTGTATGAACTGCAAGACAAGTGTGTACTAGTTTCCACACCCTTCAAATGGTGTTCAAATCAAATATGGCGGACCAAAATACAAGTATCGGTTAAACGAAGCAAGGGCTAATGAATAGCGATTGATTTTGATAATGTGTGAAGCTGCCCTGGAAAGGTAACCCCACATTAAAACGTTTGATAGTCCTTAGTAATCAGTGAAATTACGATAAAAAGCAACAACTGCAAGCCGTCTGCACTGATTATCAAACAGGCGAGAAAAGAAGACAAGACAATACAAGGCAAGAAGAGATTTGAAAGAAAGAAAGGAAAAAAATGAAAAGGAAAGGATAAAGACGAAAAGAGAGAGAACGGAAAAAAGAGGAAAAGAAAAGCAGTAAAGAAAAAGACTAAAATTAAATATCTGGCACAATTACTGAGATCTGGACTTCATTCAGTGATGATATTAGCTTCACTAACTTAAATAACTGCCCTTAACTTATTAATACAATTGATTAGAACTTAATATCATTAGATGCTAACAACCAAGTTCAATTGAATCTATTTTTGTGTGAAGTAGACATATATATCATTTTTTAATTTGACTCACGAATCGAGGTTAGCTCTCATAACATAGTTTTTAATCAAATATACTTGAAGTGCATGCCTTTTATTCTATAAAGGCCGAAAGGAAGCCACGACTACTCTCGTTGGTATTGAAGTTGGAAGTCTTTATTGCTACGTATTACAAAGTCGAGTGCATTGTTCTTTGCTTATATTTTCATTGAACGTTTTTATATCATTTTGCACCCGACAGTGCATTAACTTTTCGAACGCCTTTTGTACAAACTTGAGGTACGAGTTGGCCCTTGACAAAATGGATGATTGAATAATAGTACGAGTCTGCATGACTGCATTTGAACAATTTTTCCCCTTTTAATGAAAGAACTTAATTCTATTTTAACTGACCTCGCTATTTTACGTCGTTCCTCTAGCCCCCGCTTAACCCTCCGGCGACAAAACGCTACGTAATAGAGCTAAAATTAAACATCAGGTTTTTTCCTCCGCAAACGGCAAGCCCATCATGTTCTCATCGTATTTCCTACGTATTCCTTTCGCAACGCAAAATATTTTTCTTCAAAAGACAAATTTTCTTGAGTTTGTCTTCTACTTGGAGATTCTTTCCATCCTGTTTTGTAGTTTCAAAGGTTTTTGTGCTTATCAAGTGGCGCTTCGCGTTTGCCACAACGAGATGCTTACGCTCTGTAGTGACAGTCAATTTTGGCAAGGCATGAACTCAAAACACCGCTTGAAAAATACGGAAGGAATCTTTGGAATATGTGTGAATCAATTCCGATTTCACTTTCCAAAGTGGGCGATTAAAATCTATAGCCTAACTTCAAAGGATCCAGATTAAAACACTCATTAACATACAATGGATATGGCGCAATATGTTGTTACGAAACAATCTATGAGCATTCTGGAAGTAGGAAAGTTCTTCCCCTTAGGCGGTGGACAAACGCAGACTAAAATACACTCATTGAGAAAAGAACAGATAAAAAATAATTTGATAAATATCAAAGATAAACATCGAGATCAGGACAGGACAAGATCAGACAAGATCAGACAAGCCAGTCCTATAGTGTGGCGCATCTACAGCTTTATCTCAGTTGAGTTGAGTTGCGTAAAGGCCGATTTACACGGTAGAACTTTTGCTTACAGCTGTTGCATGCGATCTGCCTACACCATGCTTATAACACGAATTGCATTGTTCCGTGTTAAAAGGAAAAAGATGTACAATTAAAAACTTAAGACAATTGTAACCGAAACTATATGAAAGATGATGAATTTTGTAACAATTTTGTACTGAGAGCGGGAACGCATGACACCAAAATGGCGGACGAAGTAAACAACAGCTTTGAGGCTGTTTCGTGTCCAACTAATGCCGAAAAGGAAGATAAAAACGAAGGGAAGAAATTCTAGCGACACAGAAACAGTTGATTACTTTGAGAGACAATTAAGAATTTCTGTACACTTATCGCTTTTTAAAGTCGTAACCGAAAAAAGTTGTGCGCGTGTAATGAAAGACTTCCGATTTACAGGCTTTGGCACTAGCAGTATCAATACTTAACCTATAGAGCAGATTTTGTATCGACTGTGAAAAGATCGCGACACGGTCAATTCTAGAAAACATAATGCACGGTCGCAGCAAGGTACGCTTAGGCACGGACCGTGCCGCGAGCTTTTCACAGTCATGCGAAGTCTGTTCGATATTGCTATATCTTGCGTAAAGTCATGACTTCTTAATTGAATCAACTGCAGTACATTACTCCCCCAAATGTGTATCCTGGAATTCTGGATTTTTCTTTTATTTTAATTGATTGATTTGGGACCATACATCCAGACGTCGATTGCTGAAGCGTCGTATGGTTGGGCGAAACCATTTACGGGTCTGCTGGAGATTTCGGCTCCAACACCGCTATCCATAATGACTAATCAGGGAGCTCGGCCGAAGCCTAAAGGGAGAGGTTAGTCGGCCCCTATACCATGGAGGATTAACCCATTGCTATGGTTAGTAACGTGTACTATTCCTCTCTGCTAAGTGGTTTCTTCTGTTGCTCTGACGCATGTAGGATGCGTTTTGAAACTTGTTAGAAGTTAGACATGCACAGACCACACTAAATACAGAGCGTGTAGAGCATTCAGTTTAGTCCCTCAATTAGAAAAAAGATGTTTTCTACTGCTAGGGATACTTTTGTACTATTAGTGACAAATCGGCAACTGTGCGGTTAAATCGGAAATCTTTAATGGTACGTAAGTCATGGCGTAAGCAGATCGCAGTTGTAGGCAAAAATCTTGCCCTAGCTTGTAGACCAGCCTTAACAATTCCAAGTCTTTCCCAAAGCAACGCGCAACAAAGTTATTTGAGACATTGTCTAGTGTACAAGACGCGCGCAGTACGTTTTCCAAATAAACACTCAACAAAACCACGCGTAATTAGACTGCGTGTCGTAACTTTGTATTTTATAAATAAAGAACGCAGCCTATGTAAACAACATATACTAAAATGCCGCAAAACTATTTCATTCGCCCTAAGACAAAAATATGAAAGCATTTTGAAGTGTGTCTTCGTAGACTTCCTCAGTTTACGTTAGCTCCAAAGGTTGCGCCACGCAGACCCAGGTTGTCATTAGTTTACGAACTAAAGTAGTTCCACTTGAAAGAACTTGCAACATTACGTACGTGGTGAATTGAGTACGGCGACCAAATGTTATTACAAACGTCAAGTACTCGCGTCCTACACAGGAAACTCAAAATTAAGATGGCTCGTCATACAATGATTATCGACACAAAATCTCTCTATATTTGCTCAAGCCAGTAAAAACAATTGGCAAATTGGCTTTTTACCGGTGTTCTTCTCTTTGCGTACCCTTCTAGCAAAGGTCTGTTTCCGTTCTCTTTCTTTTGCTTTGTTTTTTCAGCTGGCTTTTGTTTTCGTCGTTCATGATTGTTGCGAAAGGAACCTCTACCCGACCTTGGCTTTTTTCCGTTTGAGCATGCGCCAAGTTGTCGACCAAAAAAACCTGGTCCGTAAGGTGAGTGCATAAAATGGGGAGTTCTCTAACAAAAATGAACCGGCCAACATACGCACGCATAACGCAATCAATTTCTAACCGGTCACTGAGCCCACATTAAAATCCAAAATGGCGGACAACTTATTTGCAAGTTGCCAGGCAACCTGACATCACGTGACGACACTAGAGTGATTGCAAAACCCGTGAAACAAAATCTAATAGTCAAAATCCAACAAAAGAAAACAATGGAATGAATTAATTCATTCTTTCATGGGTTTATTGCAATCACTATTATTATTAATAGACCTAATTCGCTTGGGCGTAATGTTTTCCCAATTCAGACCTCTTGGGAATACGATTCTTTGTTTGAGGTT
>JAAAQI020145879.1:0-10505 GCA_011800005.2 Stichodactyla mertensii
TTGAGAAGATACATTAATATGGATAACCCTCAAACAAAGAATTGTATTCCCAAGAGGTCTGAATTGGGAAAACATTACGCTCAAGCAAATTAGGTCTATTGTAAATATTCTATGCCCAATCAAGGCTAAGGCTAGGCTGAGTAAAAGTAAACTCAAAATTGGAGTACTGAGACTACCAAGATGTCTTCATGTGGTTTACTAACCTTGCTTTGCTCTTCACTACACAATAAGGAACGTTCATCTTTCTGCAAAGGGCTGGAAGCCATACAACAATCTAGATACAAAAATAAAACACAGTCACAGGCTTGAAAATGAGATTTTTTTCCTGATTCAAGTACTGCAACAGTGTTCATGGCAAGGTGTACCAATTTCATAGGTTTTTATAATTCCTCAACTTCACTAACTTTCATTAAAAATGAAATACTTATCAACATTATATCTTACTCACCTCAATTGGGTCAACATCATGTGCGATGACAACCAGCTGAGCCTTTTTGTTCTCAACTAGGCTAGTCACATGGTTGATACCATACTTTACTACAACTGGTTTTTTGCCAGACGTTTCCTCTTTGCCTTCAGCTTTCTGTTCAGCTTTGGCTGTGAGTCTTGCTTTCTTTTCTGCTTTTGTCTCTGGACGGTACTTGTGCAGAAGCTTAAACAACTGGGTAGCTAAAAGCAAAAAACAGAAACCTAAGCAGAAGGAATAAGCTATCATTGATAACAGGAAAAACATTTTTCACATGTTAATGCAAGTAAAAAGTACCATGTTAGGTGTGTTGGAGTAGAAAGCATTACGGATAGCAAACACCCATGGACTTACCAGCCTGTCTGTCCAAGGTTTGTGTAAACTGGTGGATAGCTGGAGGGACCTTTAAACGCTGGTAAAGAAGGGCCTTTTGTCGCTGCAGCCTGACATATCTTGGCCATCTAACAAACCTTCCAAGATCCCTTTTTGGCTGAATGTCACCACCTAAGTAAAACAGTTTTGTCAGCAGTTACGATAAAAGTGGGAAATGCACTAATGAATAACAACATGGGCACGACACACTATTTAGTGTGAATCATCTGATTACAATGGATAGTTACAGTGAAAGTGATATGGTATAGCTAATAAATACCAATTTCAGCTGTTTTCCAGAGTACAGTCATGTGTTTTCTGCAAATTACTAACCACAGGTTTGATGATATCTAGTAAGTGGTTAGCAATGTCTGCCAGCAAACTTGTAAAACAAAATAGAAGGTACATACCAATACCAAAGTTCTTTGGTCTCTTTTCAATGAGAGGGTTCACAGTCTTCTTGGGGACTGGCTTGGCTGCTGCATAAGGTGCAGGAGCCACCTTCTTTACCTTGACCCTTTTAGTTTTAGGCTGAGAACAAAATGACATAAAACTTATAAGCTTACAACCTATATTACACAGAAAACATTGAGCTTTAATAAATACATTCGGGATATAACAAAATAGATGATTACAAGGAATGACAAAAAACTTCAACAGACAATCATCAGGAATTTCACAAATAGATTTTAATAGCAAAGATTGATTTTTAAAATCTTTCAATTTCACAGATTTATATGAATAACAACGATCGTAGCACATCCTAGAGCTGTATGAGAGTCCAAACATTTTGCCACGTTCCAAGCATTCACGCTCAAAATAGCATACTGGTAAGCAAGTTTTAAAGTCTTTATTGAAGATGAGTACTCAAAAATAACAAAATAACATGTGATGAATGCGATTCAAAAGGATAAAATTCACAATTGCATCAAATGTTCTTACCATTTTTTACAGATGGAGACGAAGAGGACCAAGCATGCTTTGCATGCTGGGAAATCAATTCGAATATCCCATAATGCATTGTGGCAGGCAATAATCAAGATGGCGGCAGTTGAGCAGTAAAATGTTGATCGTTATAAATGCAACAGAATGTCACAACCGAGTCGAGCTTTACCCCAAAGTAAAGAAACTTTGTTAAAGTCATATACCAAACGACTAAAAGACGACGTCAAATCAATTCTTGATAATTTTACTGAAATATTAAAGTGTTCAAAGGTAGGCACATTTCAATAAGAACTAGTTGAAGCAGAAATAATGATATATTTAAGCTTATATTCTAGGTTGAAGATGAAACTCAAGTGTCTCGTGTAACACAAGTGGTACAAGATCAGTATGAATCT
Organism: Stichodactyla mertensii; assembly: GCA_011800005.2. Classification (NCBI taxonomy): domain Eukaryota; kingdom Metazoa; phylum Cnidaria; class Anthozoa; order Actiniaria; family Stichodactylidae; genus Stichodactyla; species Stichodactyla mertensii. Next base: position 2,179 of record JAAAQI020145879.1, read on the forward strand.
AATGTTAGAGCAGCAAATATTGTGAGTGTTTAGAAAGAGCAATTCGACTGCAAGCAAAGCTAAATAATTCATTTATGCTTTATGCATTTCACAGTTTTTGTGAATGATTTATGCTGTGATAGTATTACAATAAGAAAGCAACATGAAAGGATATCCAAAACCTCATAAATAATTAATGCCTTACATGATCTTTGGGGGCTGCTCTAATGCACTTAGGGAGAATCTCAATCCCAGGGGGAATTTACATTTTTGGATATGGAAGAGTCAATTTCCCAACCCTGGGACTCTACCAAATTTCGAATTTGCCCTCCCTCCCTCATTCTGTCAAGTGTTAAATTCCCTTCTTGCCTGATCCAAGGAGCAAGTTCCTGCATCAATTCCCCCTGGGTTGCCTGACCTGCCCCCGCCACTCACCACCCTGGGGCTAAACATTGATAGGTTCATAATACTCCAGTTTCTAGTTCTCTACTGCTCAGGGCTAGCCTCGTTTTTGTGTAGAATACTTACATGCTTCAATAAAGGTCCATGGAATTTCAAAGTGTTTGTATTGTTAAGGTTGTGCATTCTTTACTTCACTGTTGCTATTTGTGAATAATTTGATGCTGAAATGAGGCTAATCCTGTCGAGCAAATGAGTCTGTAATCAAGAATCACAGCAATATTTGGCAATCTCAAAAAGGGTCTATTATTTGTTACCCCTTAGGGAATGTAGATTAGTTTTTCAGTGAGAGGGGATGGGTTAGAGTTTCAGTTGGCCCCCTGCTTTTTTAGGAAGGAAATAATAAGTGATGGCCTCAAAAGTAGGAAATAGAAAGATGATTCTTCACATAGTATAGGCTTTTTATGGGTGATTTTCCCCCTAACACTCTATCCCACCCCCTCTCCCTCTCTCTTAAAAAACATACATTCCCTTATTGTATGTCCAGTGCATGAATTCCTGTGTAAAATGGCCCTTAATCATTAATATTAGGTGTTAAATTAAAATCGCATATTAAGTTAACCTATTCATTAATTCACTCAGCTACACCTTGCCATTTATTCTTCTTTAAATATTTACATGCATGTGTATTATTAAGAAGAATATATAAAATATTTGGTGAAATGTTTGTGAACAAATGTATGTGGTTAATAATCACTAACATTTTTGTGTTTTATGTTTAGGTAAGAGCTGGTGAATCATTGATGAAGCTTGTTTCAGACATCAAAGAATTTTTGATATTGAATGACTTTCCATCTGTGAATGAGAGCATCTCAGACAAAACAGCAAGACTGACTAGCATGCAACAACAAACAGATAAACAGTTGATGAATCTTAAAGAGGATATTGCCACTGCACTATATGGATTAGAAGAAGTGTTTTATTCATCACCATATTGTTGAATAAAGGTTTATAATGCCACAGAATAAAGAAATTGATTGAAGACATAGCAAGCATATGAATAATCAAACAAGAGACCAATATCACGCACATGCCAATTTTATAAAGTGCTTGAAACTTGTCTTCAAACTTGTTACAATGGAATGATGTAGTTCCTGTTATTACATGCAGTAGTACTGTACAAACAGGATGCAGCACCATCCTGGCTCCTGATACCAAAAACCTCCATAAATAAGGCCTGAAGCCCTGAGCTTTTATTTGTCAAATATTGCCTTTCTTTTTGGCCTATTTTTGGGAGGGCTTGTATTTAGTGGAGGGGCTTATTTTGGTATAGAGCTATTTTTGAGTGGAAGTTTGTGTTTCAAAATTTTGTGAGCTGTGGACAAAAAATCAAAATTTCCTAAAAATCTTGGAGCACCCAAGGGAGTGTGGTTGAAGGTGTGCGGTGGCATTGAACTGCCTTGTAAGTGTAAGTGTATGGCACACACTGCAACATAACTGAGTAATGGGTGGTGTGTGTGTGCTGCTAATGCACTCCCCACTGTGCTTGGGTTTGATCCCTGGACCAGCTATCACATGTGGCTAGATCTCTCCTGTGTTTTTAGGGTTTGTCTCTGGGTGGTTTTCCTCCCTCCGCAAAAATCCACTACCTTATTCATACTGATTAGAGTACGATTTCTTGAAGTGGGTTTCCTGTGTAAAACAAATTAGCTTCCAGTCTTTCGCGTTACGTCACGTCAACATGGCGGACTAAAGAGCTGCAAGTTTAGAGGTCTGCACAAACTAGCAACAAAAACGGTTTCTTCCGATAGAATAAAGTATGAAGTACTGCCAAGAAACTGTCATCGTCCAGTCATCGTTTCTGCTCGCAGGAGAAGTTATGAATCTTGAGGAAAATATAAAAAAACATGAGTTTGCTAAAGTTTCAGGGATAATCCAAGACGCCATCAATGAAGTATCTAAAGGATTGTCTATTGATGGAAGAGAAAATCCTATAACTCCCATAGAAACTAGTGCTCTTCATCGTAAGCTCCATCTCTGGATATACAAAACATGGCGCTGTTATTCTTGTAATGCCAGTACAGATCAAGATGGCTATCTGGAAGGTTTCCCTCCGCTTCCAAGGTTTGGCACACATTTTTATATCAAAATTGTCTCAGTAATGAGCTGGGAATCATTACTTGTCGAGGTAAAACATCACTCTCTTTTGGAGATTGTGTACTTTATGACTAGCTGTTCTGCTGGTTTGTTGGCCATCAATGTTTAGCCTTGGAGGGGTGGGGTGGGGGGGGGGTAGGCAACCCAGGGGGAATTGATGCAGGAACTTGCTCCTTGGGTAGGGCATTGGACAAGTACATTTTCCCTCATAGAAGGGGAATTTAGCACTTGATACAACAAGAGAGCCTGGGAGGGAGGGAAAATTTGACATTTGTTAGAATTACAGGGGTAGGGAAATTGAGTCTGACCTCTCCAAATATATCCCCCTGGGTATGACCCCCCCTCCCACCAGGGCTAAACATTGATAAGTGCATAACAATTTGTTGGGTCTACTCATAATTAGTGGTACATAATTGGAATGGGTGACTTGTTACCACAGGGAGAATTGCCACTATGCAAGCAAATGCTTTGAGTATTTATCTTTGGGTTGAGTAACAGACAACCAAAAATTAGGGGGCAGATATGGCTGACTGTTGATGAAGTGAAGTATTGGCAGTGAAGTATCAACGAATTTAGTCAACAGGCAGTCAACAGTTGGCTGAGTCAATCGCCCTCTCTCTCTAAGGGACTGGTCATTATTTATTGAGAGGGGGCTGGTGCAAATGGAAAAGTGTCTTGCACAGATTTTAATGGCCCTACCCCCCTTTCCACATACATTCTCTTAAAACACCTTCCACAAAGCTTGCATGAAAATATATGACCCCCTCCCCATATTTGCACCAGCTCCCCCCTCGATAAATAATGACCAGTCCCTAAATTATTCTAAAATATGTATATGATGAAAGCCCATTCCAACTGAGTGAACAACTAGCTGCACAAAGCATTGTTGGACAAAACCTCCAACCCTTACTCTTTGTTATCAAAATCATTTCTCATGTGGTTTTTAGATAACTCACAGATGAAATTTCAGTATGTTTAATAGTTTTAGACTTTTTTGAGGCTCAAAAATACATTGGATCAAATTGTCAATTGTTTTCAGGAAGAAAAAAGTGCTTGAACAAAGGGCTGGCCATGAAAAAGCACAATGGACTATGATTACTTAGAAAATGTATTTCTGCTTAGCTGGTACCTGCTCTTTGCACAAAATCCACATTTGGAAAGTTGACTGAAAATTTTCTTCTTTCATTGTTTAACATTGTTTTCATTCCAGACAGAGTTTGATTCCTAATTCCCATCTCCAATTCTTTTTCAGTGTTTAGTCAATACCCAAGAGAAAGTTTTACCACTTGTGTTACAAGATATCATTTCAGTTATGGCAAATGATCAGCCATGTACTAAAGAAGACAGTGATTTCTTTACTCTTTTGTTTGACTGTGTGCTAGCTTTAAGTGACAACCAAGTCAGTTATTGCACTTTATTTCAGTTGCTTTTGAATGGTTTATCTTCCATGCCTGAAATAATACATGACGATTTGCAAGTTCATTTAATGAAAAAGTCCATTGATTTTATTTTTGACACATGTTTCATGGCAATACATTTAAATATGTGCAAAAATACTTCACAGATTAGAGGAAAAGGAAAGACTAATCTTGAGAAAGTTCTTATGCCAGATACAGTTTGTCACTATAACAATGGCAGTTTATATGAAGACAAGGACGTCAGTCAATATAGACCATCACTTGGCAAAGTTCTATATCCTTTAGAGGTTTTGATGAAGTTATTTACAGAACAATGGAAGAATACATGTCACTGGTCTAACAATTTTGAAGATGGAACTGGGCAAATGAATTGTGACTTGTGGCACCCATTGCATCAGTGGATATTAAAACTGTTTGCTGCTCTTGGTTTTGTTAATGGACAAATTGATATGTCACAAGATTCAAGAATGTGCTCATTTCATGATGGACTAAAAGGATATATTGAAACATTTGCAACCAACCTTGAAAAAGAGTGGATTGGTAATCTGGAAAAAGGTTTGCTAGTTGATTGGAATGCATGTGGTTTTAACATCTTAGAGCAAGATGAGCAGATTGATATTTCAGGTTTGTGTTATTAATATTTAGGATAACGTTGATTTCTAACATTGAGCTTAAGATAGCTGTATTTCTAATTATTGAGTCCTTTTAATAAAGGTCAGACAGTATGTTGTAACAGACACTGCCATTCATTTTGTTCATCTTGCTAGTTGTATTTTATATCTTGATATATCATTTGCTTGTTTATTCAATATTTATTTTTTACTTGCTTACAGTATGTTCAAGTGAGACATTTATGTTCACCCATGCATCTTTAAAAGAGCAGCTTGATGATGCTGTGTGGAGAGTGAGCCATAATCTAGAGGGTGCTTTGGACAGCCTCAATTGGCTTCTAACAACAGAAGAGCTGTTTGACAGTCCTATCTGGCTTAAATGTGTAAGAGAGAATGCTGTAAAGATTGGATGCAAGGAGCAAGCAATCATGATGATTGATATTCTTTGTGTTCAGAGACATAGAATTGAGAGTGTACCTGTATCTGGATATGATTGCAACCTTTTCTATGCCATGAAAGGGGTATGTCTTGTGTTTTGTAACATGATCATTATCTATATTTGATAAGAAGAACAAGTTCATCTTTGCTCTAATCACTCACACAGTATGTATTATATTATGTACTATGGATGTCACATTTAAACCTTTGAACATCTACATCCCTAATTACAAATTTCAACTTTTCATCTGCATTCCTTTTCCCACATGGCCACATCCTTTTGATTGTTGTGAGAAGAAAATATAGTATGCTGTCTTCATTGAAAGAGTGCAGACTAAAGGTTAAAGTTTGTGTATACTGAACTTCACTTGTCAAGTGAAACCGGCAAACTATCCTGATTTTCAGATGTTTTCCTTCCTACTCACTACATGCTTGATTGACTGTGTCCGAAAAAGCATTTATTTTTTCATTCTTTTATATGTATGGAATTACGATCGTTTCGCCTACACATCGTTTCACCTACTGAACTTCACTTGTCAAGTGAAACCAGCAAACTATCCTGATTTTCAGATGTTTTCCTTCCTATTCACTACATGCTCGACTGTGCCTGAAAAAGCGTTTATTTTTTCCTTGTTAACTTTTGGTTATGATGTCTGAAAAAAAATTAATTGATAACAATTGTCATGATAAAAAGTGTGTTTTTTTAATAAAGATCTTGACAGCAAGCAAAGATTTCTTACAAAAATCAGGGTAGTTTGCCGGTTTCACTTGACGAGTCATTACACTGTTGTAACACAACAACTGATTCGCATCTGAAGTTTTTGACTCATTCACAATGTTTCTCTTACTTTATTCACCTTTCAAGTTCAAGTTTAGTTCAAGTTTATTTACAGATCTAGGTTGGAAAATATATGTATATAACACGAACCTGCAAATAGCTATTAGCTAATCTAGGCAGGATTAGTGTGAAATAAATATAAATTGAAATTAAAAAGTAATTTAGAGCTTTAAATATAATAGACTTAACAACTTACAAACAAAGTTTAGATTGATATAAACTTCTTTAGAGATAAAAGTGTGTGTTTTTAATAAAGATTTTGATTTTCCACATCAGCCTATGGCTTCCTTATTTATAACCTGCTAACAAGTAAAGATTTCTTATGAAAATCAGAATAGTTTGCCAGTTTCACTTGACGAGTCATTACACTGTTGTTGTAACACAACAACTTGTTCAACTCTGAAGTTCGCAATGTTTCTCTTATTACTTTACTCACCAGCACTTGTATGTTTTCCTTGTTTGGTATATTTACTGTATCACACTGTTTTAAGATAGGTTTCACAGGTCTCACAACTTATTTGATAGGTAGGTGAACTTCAGTAGGCAAAACGATGCGTAGGCAAAACAATCAGACACCTATGTATGCATAGGCAATATGACATGTTTTCCTGGCTTGAAAACCCACTTCAGTGACATCCATAGACTTAATGATGGGAACACCCAAGAAGTGTAGGAACACAAGTTTCCCTATTTCTTGATTTCCTATTGGCACATCATCAGATATGTCCATTTCATTCAGATATTATCAAACATTATTTCTTTGTTTCCTTTGAAGCTGATAATTGATATATTCAGTGATCTCCCTATGATGGACCAGGAAGAGATTCTTAAATATGCATTCTCAGTGTCTGTACTCTCTACTGTTGAGGTCACTTGTGACTCTATCTTCTTTAATCCAAGTCAACTGGAAGAAGACAAGAAAAAGGTACAAGATGAGCTGCAAGTTGTGTTCAACAAACTGGTTAACAGCAGTTTAGTGTCATCTTTCAGAAGACAAGTTAGAGATGTCAAAAAACTAGCCATGTTGTCGCCATATATAACACTGTATAAAGCATTACAGACAGCAGTTCAGTATGGACAGACACACACTATTGTAAAGGTAACTCTGCCATTCATCTAGCTGCTATGTTTTGAATTACTGTATAGTAAAGATTAAACTTAATTGTCACATTGTAAATGTTTTAAAATTATTATGTTATGGTTAGATGCTGCAACAGTTGCCCTTTCTATGTAAACTGTGTACAAGTGATGTGGCTACTCCAGTATTGTGTGAAATACTAGCATCAATAGCAGGGGGATTGCAAAATGAACATGAAGAGAAAAACTTGACCAAGCTGGTAAAAATGCTGTTACAGGTAAATAACAGATTCAATATAGTGTTCTTATGCTAGAACATTTGCTCTAATCATTCTTGATTTTAAAGCACTGAATAAGAGCTGACAGACTTTAAATGTTTTCATAATCTATGTAATCATTGTTGACTGAGTCAGTGGTGTCCTTTTTAGGGATACAGAAATGTCGATCTACCAGGAATGAGTCAACCATTATTGGATTTATCCAACCTAGTAACTACTTGTGTTCTTCCATACATGAATCTTCATGGAAACAAGAATCTAATACCAAGAAAGCTAGTTCTTAAGCTCTTGAAGTGTTCTGTGACTACTTTTGATGTTAAGGATCAAGCAGCAAAAACATTTGTCCTCAGATATCTTGTTCCATTAGTACTGGCACTTTGTAGATTGCTTAATGGTTACAAGGTACACTGGGAAGACACAGGTTGTGACCTTCCACTAGAAGATGCACCTGAGCTAAGAAATTTGATACTCATCAATCTTGAAGTAACAATTCCTGTGATTCAAAGTGTGTTTCAAAGTAAACTTACAGGACTTATTCATCCAGTGGAATGGTTGAACAACAAGTTGAAATCTTTAGGTACAAGTATGTCAATAAAAGGCTCTATTTCAGTTTGTATAAGTCATTTGCAAAGGTTAGGTTGAACAATTAGAAAGTTACTCATATTATTTGATAATGTTTTGATCTCAGATTGGACAGCATCTCTTCGCATCAAACCCCTACTTGATATTTTGCCTCTCAAGCATCAGTGCCATATCCCACAGTGTGTGATAGAATTCTGTGACCTACCAAATGAACACTGGTCTGCCTGTGATAATGAATGCAGTTATGGTAAGCTGTGTCTTAGCTTTTTATTTTCATAGCACTGTATGGTAAGGGATCACTAAGGTGTCGGCCGTCCACTAACCAACAAACTTACAGACACCTTACCAACCACTTACCAACCATTTACCGACACCTTACCAACCACTTATCAAAACTGTATCAACCACTTACCAAAGCCTTACCAACCATTTACCAACACCTTACCAACCATTACCAAAACCTTACCAACCACTTACCAAAACCTTACCAACCACTTACCAAAACCTTACCAACCACTTACCAAAACCTTACCAACCACTTACCAAAACC
>JAAAQI020145901.1:1934-18010 GCA_011800005.2 Stichodactyla mertensii
TCCTTACCAAGCCCCCTCTTTCAATTCACAGAAAACCAGGATAAATTTCACATAAAGAATTAGCCAATATACCTAACTTGACTTAACTAAATAATTTTGTTCTTGAAGGGCATGCTTTCAAAGTGAATTTTGAGTTCTAAGTGAAATGAAATCAAGCTCAGGTTTTCTTGGAGCTTGGTCTTGTTGTTTGGTTCTATACTGGACTCTTCCATTTTGTGTGCATGGCCAGCAGACCTGCAAGAGATGTGATAGAGTCTAAGAAGGAACCATTCAGCTGTTTGCAAAGCCTAAGTTCTCACCCAAAGGATCTTTATCAAGTAATGTTTTTCCCGGCATCTCTACTTAACCACACCGACTGTGATTGCTAATATTATCATTTAGATTTGAGCATTTTTTTCCCTTTAAATCCTCTTATGATGAATCGATTTAAATGAATCGATAACTTTTCATTTTCCTTTGAAGATGCTTGAAGCGGAAGGACTTTGTGAGCTATGAAAAGGTTTATCTTGTGTGAAAGCTTGGAAGCTGATGATTAAAAGTACTGATAACATATATTCATTGGCCCCTTTTTCTCAGGGCAAAAATAAATATGCTTTACCAACATGACATTCCATGGATTTGAAGGACGGAAGGATGGATAGGACAATGGATGGAAGGATGGGAGACGGATGGAAGGATGTATACAAGAGGGTCCATTCAGGAACTTTGCTTCAAGATTGCTGTTTTCCTTTCACTCCTCAAAGTGAATAAATGTAGACTGAAAATTAAGTAATAATAATAAGAAAAAACACGAAGAAAACCGAGAAGAAAACCGAGAAAACATCGTATTGTTTATGCCCTGTTCAGGTCTTCAATACCATGGTTAACTAAGCTGGTTAAGGAAATCTAGCTTTAATTGTTTTCGCAGCATAGAATTGAAGTTCCATTTGCTATCACAGCCACAGCCGACCAATGAATGTCCTTTTTGAGGATGAGATATTTTCAAAGCTCTTCTCATTTTCTTTACCTTGTCAAGACACTTTATTGCATGTTGTTTAATAACTGTTGTGCGTAAATTACTCTTTTTCTATAAGCCTTTGAAATCTGTCTAAAAATAGAATTTAATTAAGGTTTTATTCCGCTCCAAAATGGAAGGATTAAATTCAAAATTACTTGAAGCAATTATTGACACCTGAAAAGAAGATCCTTATTGCTGTCTAGTTTTTTCTTTCTTTAATTACCCAATTTTAGCTGGAGCTGTTGTTGGCCCGGTAAGGTGTTGACAAATTATCTTTCATCCCTGTATTCAGCAGAGAATTTTCGATTTATTTTTTGCCTCTCTGCAATAGCTCAACGACAGCAGGTCGATGTGGTTCTAAATCCTTGTAATATTCGTCTCGTTACAAAACATTAATTAAAGTCATTTTCATTTCCTTTCAGAGCGACGCCCCAAATTTGAATAAAAATACGATTTGTCTATTTTTAGACACAACGAATAACAAAAGGTGTTTGATTATCGAAACAACACGGTTGTGGTGAGGTTATATATAGAATGCTTAAGAAAACAAAGATAAGACAGTGTGCTTGCCAGTCCTGTTTGATTATAGTGCTGCATATATAATGATTTTAAAGCCGAGGTACAACAAACTCATACTTGGCCAGTCGTAGCTTATTTTGCGTTAGAAAAGTCTAGCGGGAGGAGAGAACAAGCTGTCTGTGTTAAGAACGTTCCGTATTCTTCTTAAACGTGGACCGATAAAGTCAAACTCGACCAGGCGCCCATCGAGACAAAGAAAAACACGTTTTATCATAACAAATTGAAGGTGAAGAACGGAGAAAGCGTACGGTACAAAGATGGAGTTCTATCAAGGGACCATGGTTGAGAACACTGCCCCGAATAGAGCAAGAAGTCACAGTTTGAACATGCCTTCAGCATCTCATCAAAACACGGTCGAACCGAAAAGAGGAAGAAGACAGTCTTTGATATTAACTCCAAAGGTTTTGAACGAATATTCAAAAGTCGAAGAAGAGTCTGCGTCCTTCCAAAAAAAGTATGATACAGCGCATTTTGTTGTTTATGGATCACACGTAAGACAAAAGTCAGTAGAATACTCGACATACGCTTCGCCGTGGCCCGATTCTCTAGTCAGTAAGCAGTGTAAATCAGACCCGTGTTTGTCGGGCTCAGGGTTATACAACAGAAGAACTTCATGTCCTGGTTTATCGAATTCTCAGTCCTGAAGTATCTTCGTTGCTAGATAGCTCCGTCGAACTCGCTACTGCCTGACAGACTAATATCGACCAAGGGGAGGATCCAAAAGCTGGCTCAACCCACGTTCACTATATCGAAAATACTCATTCATAGTGTCGGTCGCCTAGGCGATCGAATAGTACTCCTCAAAAAATATTACTAATTAATTCGATTGATATTATTTTGGCCTTTTATTTCGTGGGATCTTAACCATGTAAATATATCTAAAAGGTACAATATAAATACCGGTTGTAGAGTAACGGTCAGTATTATTATACAACGCGGCATCGTGTGGTTTGAGCATATTTTATTGTTAAGCGTAAAATGCTTTCATTTTCCTACACTGCTGATTCATTTTTCAAGATAAGTCATGCCGTAAATCTCAAGTGTAAAGCACCTTGAAGTTATCAATAGAATCTCTTTACTGTATTGAAATCTAGTAAGTTACGGTTATCTAATACGAGCAACCAGGGTTCTAATCTAACTCGCTTGATATCTAGTTACAGACTACGATTCTCAGTCCTAAATTATCAATTCAGCTTATAAACCACAATACGTCTGGCTGGTAGAGAAGTGCTTTGAGAGACATTTAAATGAGAATTTTTACAGGAAAAATACATGATCTACAAGTCGATCGCATTCTGTGGTTTTTAGAGTTATATAATAGCTATTTCAAAAAAAGGTGTCGGAGCCAGAGGCGATGGATGACAGATCATTATAATACCAAAATGGATTGTGGATCTCTTGAAGACGGACGACAACCAGCACAGAGATCTTAGATTGGGATAATTTTTTATTCCTATATATCTTATATCTTATAAATATATATATGTATATATGTATATATGTATATATGTATATCAACGATTGTTTTTCGGTGGTTTGCCTTCGACGTTTTTTTTTTTTTTTTCCCTTCTTATGCCGTACATGACTGGATCCTTTCATTCAGGAAAGCCGGCTTTTGGTTATTTACCAACTCATCATGAGCTTGTCTTATGATTATTTTTTCTGTACGAATGACTAAGTGATATTTTGTAGCTGTCAATTTAGTACCTAACAGATGAAGTGAAAACTACTGGCTATTGAATAGAGCCACCTGTTAGTAACACTTAACATAGGCGTGTCGACAAATCGTGCTTGATCTGCGAATAACTAATAATAACCAACAGCTGAAGACAAACTTGAATGAGTAATTCCAGCCTTCCGACTTTACGCAGTTTCACTTTTAAAGGTTCGAATTTGAATTAAGAAATGTGCCTTACAAAACCAGGCCATTGGTCATCGAAGTTAAGCTACACTGAATGATCAATGTGAAAACAATTTGTAGAAAATGAGGAATAAATACTTAGAAACTTTAATTAGAACTAATCTTGTTTTGAATCAAGGTGATTGCAGTTTCAAATACGCCAAATTGATCGTTCTAGTGCGGACTGCGTTTGAGATAAACCCAATCGGTTGCACTTGCCCCCATCTCGATATGATATGATGGAAACAGGAACTTGATTTCGATTTCCAAGCGTTCCTTGAACGAAAGAGGAATAGTCGGGAAGGTATTTTCAGCTGCCACTCTGAGCCAATCAGAATACAAGAAAATGGAAGCCATTTGAAAGCCACGATCCAATGAGTCGATGACAAAGAAATTTCTCGCGTTTTGATTAGTCCAGAGCCAAGAAGCCATTTGAGAGTCAAGATGGTGTCCATACGATTGGACGGTAAGGGTTTTTCTCGCTCGTAATTGGCCCAGATTGAAAGCCATTTGGTAGTCATGGTAACGTGTGCGTTTTTACAAACAGGATGAGACAATGACTACATCATCGTCTGTAACAAGATTAGTTAACTGACTCCCAGGAGGTTATATTTCTACCTGTTCGTTAACAAACGGAAATAATAGGTAATCAAATTTTCACTAAAATGAAACAGTTCGCAAATTGCTCAGTGAAAAATAGGGGAGTTACAGAATCTGTAATAAAATGGATGGATGAATGGATGGATGAATGGATAGATGAATAAATAGATAAAGAATCGAACAAATATCCAGATGGTCTTCGTTCATTAACCTATAGAGGATTCTTATGGCAGCCATCTTGTGGAGCAAAACAAAATAAACGTTCTCCTTAGGGAAATCAAACTTTTCTCATTCAAAAACATTTCATGGCGGTAATGTGAAAACCCTTTATACAAATGTTGAACCAATTAATGACAATTCACTTACTCTGTATTTGTATCTTTAAAATGCTGATAACGATCAAATGAAAATTGTAATACTTGCGCCAAAACAACAAAACAAACAAACAAAAGAACCCACCCCACTCCTCTAAAAAGCTAAACAAACATAACAACAGCCTTCCAAAATCATTTATATTTCTATTTTTTAGTTGATATTCTTTAACATCAAACGCGGGTGCTTCCTGTGAAATAAACCAACAAAAATATTCAACAAAGGAAATATTTACCGTGTCGTATAATGCTGGGATCCCTGTGTTGACAGATGGTTGCTAAGTCTGTGACGTCAAGAAGAACGATCGAGAATGTACTGGGATAAACGAATAAACTGTGTCACAGTAATTATCGTGTTCTTGATAAAGCCATAAACAGCCAATGCAAATCGGATTTAAATTACACATTCGCCTGTCAGCAGGCGAATGTGTAATTTTCTTCATGCTTCTGAAATATGCACACTGAGTTATTTCTATGTTCTCTGGTCCTTATCAGCAGATCCTCTTGTTCTCCTTGACAGCACAAAAGCGCCCAACATTAAAAAAAGAAACACGAAAATCGCTCTTGAATGACTTGTCGTCATATCCGAAACTTCGTTCATTTTTCTTTGTTCCACTGGAAGAAAAACCGTCATGTTTAGAGATATTAAAACGCAAAAATAATATTATGCAAACACGTAATTCAGTATTTCTTAATATATACAACGCTGTGTTTGTCGTTAGGAAATTCTACTCAAGGAAAATTGTTACACAACAAATCTTCTACCTCAATGTATCACTAACCTTCCTGAGTTCTTACATTTTATACGGGGTGTAAGGAAATACTAGCCCTTCTTTAATGTATTCTGATTAAAATTTCATGGCGAAATCTTTATGACGTGTGGGTGAATGGGCCCGAAAGGTTCTAGACAAAGTTGCTTACCGATCCACGCAGGGAAGTTGAGTTTGCTGTGATGTCACGTGTTGAGAAATGCTCAATGAATTTCAGATTTTGACATCATTTTTACCTCATCAAAATGCGGTCGGAGGTCTTATATAGCCATGGTAGAATTCACATTCCAGTGTCGAGTGAAATATATCTATCGTACAGAATAGGAATTAAAGGTTTTTCAAAAGTTTTTAACCATCTTGATAAGATTGAAGACATATTCAAAAGAAACAATGACAAACGCATCCATGCCTCGATGTTTTCAAGACGATCAACAGTGCTCAACAGAAGCGCACCAAAGTTTGCGAATTGCAAAGGAACGAAAAACATTTGTGCAGGAAATACTCAAAGAGTGTGCAAAAGAGGAACAGCTCCTGAAATCTTGTGCACAGTTATACGAACAGGCGTTCCACGCTGTCTATCAATGTTCTACTACAACTACTGGACAGAATAATTTGCAGTTCAGACACGGATTCATGGATTCAATGAGAGCTAAAGAAAAACTACAGAGAAATCCAGAGTTTCACGAAACAGGGTTTATGTGGTGAGTTTGGCACTGACAACAACGCAAAGTCTGCTAATTTTTCCCGCCTTTTTGCGGAGAAAAAGAAACTATAATTTATAGTTGCCGAGATTACTGGTTTTGCACAATGAATGTTCGGAAGGAATGAACGAATTATAGCTGAGTCCTTTAGCCTTCAAACAATGAATGTTGCATTCAGTGTCAACTGTACATTGCAAAGATACATTACAATTCATCCATTGCAAATTAAGAATTTTACCAGCATCTAACCTTTACGATTCTAGTCATTTGTACTACCACTGTCGTCAGGAACCAGAGTCTTACTTTCTGTTACTAAGGAAAGAACAACAGTAACGCGGGCTCGGGTGAAAATAAAAACTAGTTTGTGAATGCGCACCTCTCGTGAAACGTTGTAAACAAACTAACTTAAAACGTATTTTAAGAACTAAAATCTTTTGAATTTTCGGTCTCCAACTGCGGCCTTCGCTAGCGTTCCAGTGTTGTTCTTTAAAAAGAAAAATACGCAAGCCATTGGTAATGAATCGATCGTTAGTCAAAAGACAAATTGTACGAGATATTTCAGATAATCAAACAATTGTTAAATTGTAATCCCAGTGCTTTTTTATTCAGCCTTAGCCTCAATTGTGTGTAAAATATGTTACAAACAGTAAAACCCGAAGCATTTGTATTTATTGTTCATGATTTATACCGTTATTCTACATAACAACACACGCTGTTGTTGAGCAAAAGAGAACTTGAAATAGAATATTAGGATAGTTAAATAAATTGTTTTATATCTCGAATAAATTAAATTTATTTGTACAGCTTTGCTCTTCTGTTATGTTTTCCTCAGTTTTTCATTTATTATAAGTGAATGAGGCCACTTCGAATTCTCGAAAATTATGCATGAAGACGAGGCTTCGTGCTAAATCACGCTTTGTGGTGCGAAACGACTGCCATTTCTTTGACTTTTTCTGTTGCTTAAGAGTTTATTTTTACGAGTGAACTGTGAACAAGTCATAGAGAAAAGAGTGACAACAGAACAAGTCATGCAGTCGTTTCATACCACAAAGTGTGATTTCGCACAAAGCCTCGCCTTCATGCATCATTTTCGAGAGCTCGGATATGGCCTATCACTTTTCAAGCCACAATGTCCAAGTGGTCACGTGGTCACCTGTCACTTGACCATCAAGCCAATGTACGTTGCCATGGCGAGTTTGTTATTTTTCGAAAACTGAAAAAAAAAAAAAAAACTAACAGGGGAACAGGTTCAGTCGTAACGAGGCTGGCCATGTGTGTGCCACTAGGAAATTCCTTGAAATAAAAACGTTTTTCATGATTTATCAACCTCCGCAAGTTAAAAACCGATAACACTAAGCCTGTGTAAAATATTCAACAATAATCGTGAAAAGGCCGGAGATTTCTCCTCTAAATTGCGTGGGGTGAACATGACCTACTGGTAAATGATTGCGAAATAACTGCGCACGCAGAAGATGCATCTAATTTGTGAAAACAATCTGTACCGTCTTCCCTTTTTGTCTGTCGTGAGTACAAGCTGAATTTAGATGACACCCTCTTGCACCTGGGTAAATCGTTTTAATTATACCACAACAGTTACCGTTAACAATAGCATTATTCCAATATTCAAGAAAGATGTGTATAGCTGTTGGTAAGACGTGAAACCATAACGGGATTACGTTGGAGTAGAACCTGCATATAAACTAACCTTCGTCAGTTTTTCAGCCCTAATCTCTTACACTTGTGAATTAGGAAATATAGTTTATTATAGGATTACGAAATAATGAATCCTTTTCACAACCACTGGTATTTACGTTAGAAAGTGATTTATCAGTCACTCCTGTTTGACAGAGGGTTGAGGGAGATTCTTTTATATAAGTAGTTCTCATATGCAAGTAAGATAGGAACACGGGATTTAGATCACCTTTGATAGAGCGAATTTCACTAAGGGTACGAGTGGGAAACGCTACAGCAAATCCGTAGCAGTACCGTACTATACCGTAACAGTAACTACGCGTTGTGATTGGATGATTCAGGACTACGTAAATAATGGGAAGCCATTTCAGTGTTATGGCATACCGTACTGTGTTCGTGCTGTAAGTCAGTACTGTATGTTTTCACTCAGTTCTTAGTGTACAAGACGTAATAAGTTAACTTGCGCTGTATAAATGCGACTTTCGCCATGTAAAACAAAACAAAACAAAACAGCACAGCACAAAACAAAACAAAACAAAACAAAACAAAATAACAAACACAACACAACACAAGGCACGACAACAACAACAGCATGTACTTGACACGGTGGGACATGACTGAATATTTGTACAAGATTTCCACTGTGTGGACTGTGTAGAAAAACGTGTGTAGAAATTTAAAGATAAGAACGAGAATGTATACAGTCGCATTGAGATTCATAGTTGCCTGATGAAGACAACGAGAAAGACACGCAAAAAAACATAATCGCTGTGTTTCCAAAATATTTAGAATGCTAAATGAGATGGCTGACGTAGATTCTTAACCGCGTCTCACTGAAGTGGGTATTACCAAACCTTTTCTCAAAACACTATAATAGTTTTGATCCAAGCCAGGTATTTTACGCATCTTATAGCTATCAAAAACGTCCGGCAACAACACGGTGATTATAGATTAAATAGATTATTCCGTTCAAAAGGTTTATCAATATTTATTTTTTAACGATGGTTACTGAAATGTTTCAAAGTGATATGTTTACATCAGTACAATAAAAGATACAATAAAAGGAAAATTGGGCTTAATCGTTTCCTGCTCTCTTACGTCAATGGTATCCATGACGACAGGAAAAGATTGTGGTAACGGTCGATGAAGCAACAGAAGAGTTAACAGCAATACAAGACGGTAATTTTTTATTTTAGATATGTTTCGCCGTAGGCACACGCCATTCTCGAGTGAGTTATCCTGCTCTATTTTGTCATTGACGTAGCCATGACAACATCGATTGCCATAATCACGTTGCGAAGGATAAAATTTCATGCAAGTCGAGCTTTGTTTAAAAGCTCATATTTAGAAGATATTGTTCAGCTGATATAGAAGCAGTTTTAATTTTCTAATCGAAAACCTCGACAGCTGACTTTATTGTTTGCCTTGGCTCTCCTGGACGAAAAGAAGACGAGATGCCTGTCAGCATGTTGGTGTGTTGAAGTCATAACGCTCTGTTAAAGTACGCATACAGCCATGGAATGATAGCACTTAAGGTTCCATAACCAGGAACTGAATACCCCCACGATGGACGAACTATTGTTAGAATAACCATAAAGTCAATGTACGCAAAGATCTCTGTTGGTAACCAACATACTATAAAATTGATCACTATGACAACCATTGCCTTGGTAACGCGTTTGTTATTGGCATTATGTTGAACGTTGCTTCCGATGGTACAATGGTACTCACTGCAACGGAATCAAGAGGAGATTTAAAATAACAAAAATATTTGCCATCAGATAAGCGAGGGTTTTGCTGTTCTCTAAAGGTTTGTATTTGAAGTACAACTGACAATAAGACAAGATAAGTCTCTTCTTGTGAGCAGCGATTAGTAATTTCTTCATGGGGTAAGAAACAGAATAAAATCTGTCTAGCGAAATCAGCACTAAGGTCGTGATAGATGAAGTTATTGTTACATTTCTGGAATATGTGAGAAATTTGCAAAGGAATAGACCTTTTACTAAAATGGCGGCCGCAAATTTCGAATAAGTAAAAAATTAACCGAGTGAAAAATTAATACCAGCACTAGAAAGAGCACCTCAACTTTAGTAAACCTGCAAAGATTCATTATGTTAGGTGTTATAGCGGCCGAAAAAAACATTTTTCAAAAATTGCCAAATTTACAGAGGAATGTGTGTCTAGGGGTATAAGCCATACCCCCAGATACATTTCTCTGTAAATTTGGCAATTTTTGAAAAATGCTATCCCCGCCGTTATAACCTAACATAATGAATCTTCGCAGGTTTACTAAAGTTGAGGTGCTCTTTCTAGTGCTGGTATGTATTTGTTTCTAATTTTAAATTATTTGAAATTTCGGCCGCCATTTTGGCAAGGTCTGTTCAGCGAAATGCCCTTCAAACCATCTTTTACCGACGAATAAAGAGAATGTTTTGTGCGGATAACTCAAGAAGGTGGTGATGAAGTCTGCACTTGAAAGTTTTAAGATGAGAAAGTTAGCTGTTGTTCGCAATGTTGGGTTTCTTGGGATTGCGTAGATATTCATGATATTTCCAGCCAGTGAAATGGGAAAGATTGAAGTATAGGCGACCGTGAGACACGCGTGGATGTGAGCCAGCCCGGCTGCGGTATCTGTGAAGAAATCTCGTAATTAGATTTAAAATGAATGTATTTTTTTTATTGTTTAATGAGCTATTGCTCCGATTTTGTATTCATTGGATACTTAAGTATTTATTTATCCATCCATCCATCCATCCATCCATCCATCCATCCATCCATCCATCCATCCATCCATCCATCCAGGCATACATACTAGTTATACAAAGGTAAAGTAAAGTAGCTTTTATTTAACGTCGGTAGTTCCTTCAGCTATGAGGCTGGAGTATCAATGGAAGCCAACAGTGTGCACTTTACCTCCCTCTCTCCATCAGTGCTCCGTTTTAAGGGTATTTAAAGCTAAAGCTACACGGATTAGAGAGAGGTCGAAACAAGTGTGTGAGGTCACGGAGGATCGAACCATGGACCTCTCGCTTAGCAGGCAATACTTTTGAGTGGCATATCATGGAATAACCTTCGCGTCACTTGTATTTTCTATGTGTACACACGAGCCTTTAGGCGACAAAATGTGTTTTAGAAAATGTTGAAAAATAGTGAGTGAAGCACTTACTGTTCAAGAGTTCGCACAGTAATGCAATAGGAACATTTCCTGTGTGTCAAAATCATGGGGTGTCAGATATATTGGATTTACATTAGGAGAAAAAGTATATCATCTTTACTCTGACTACAATAGCAGCACGACCATCCCAGTTCATAACATCTTAATATATAACACCTTTTGGATAGGAAACTTTAATTCACTTATCAAGACCACTTAGAGATTTTTTACACCCCCGAATATGACCACATAATAGATCTTATCACCTTGTTAATACGACCACTAAGAGAGTTCATCACTTTTGTAATACGATCACTAAGATATCTTGTCACCTTTGTAATACGATCACTAAGATATCTTGTCACCTTTGTAATACGATCACTAAGATATCTGGTCACCTTTGTAATACGATCACTAAGATATCTGGTCACCTTTGTAATACGACCATTAAGATATCTGGTCACCTTTGTAATACAGATAGAATGAAAGAACGAAAAATAAATAAATACAAAACAAGTGACACTTAGTCCTTTCTTCATGGCGTTTTCCACAACATTCTTCGGTTATAAACGAAAATTATACTAGCAGGTTAAAAAACGTAGATTTGCAGTCATGATACACGGATGAATAAGAAAATCTGGATTGAAATGAAACAGGAAGATATAAACAATGAAATCAACTAACATCAGCAGAAAGCATACAAATAAACACGTCTTACCATTCAAGTCTTCCTCGTTCACTGTCAGGTTTGTTAAATTCAAATTTCTCTTTTCATGACCCTTTGTACACTCTAATGCCACAGTAATAGAACTAGTGGTAGAACAAGCAAGCGTTGCGTGCTATAGGAGCTCAGGAAACATTAACCAAGGCTACATGATACCGGAAGATATAGCCTGGTAACTGTCCTCTTAAAATGGCGTCAAGCACGCGCGCGCGCAGGTGTTAATAGTCAGAAGAGATGGGCTCGAGTTGCTGACTTACCAATCAACCATCTCCCTGTGAATTCAAACAATAATATTCCTTAGCCGGTTTACAAACTGCTTATGTAAATTTGAATTTCGACTGCCATATTATTGATGTAAAAGACTTAATTTTCTTAAACTGAAAGATTTCAATTGCTAGTCAGGAATATTACTAGAAGAAAAAAT
Source organism: Stichodactyla mertensii (assembly GCA_011800005.2). Lineage (NCBI taxonomy): Eukaryota > Metazoa > Cnidaria > Anthozoa > Actiniaria > Stichodactylidae > Stichodactyla > Stichodactyla mertensii. The sequence continues at coordinate 13,847 of JAAAQI020145901.1, forward strand.
TACTTAGCTTATTCATGTACTTATTTATCTTGATCAAAGGAAGTTTTGTTGCTATTCAAGACTAAGATATTTTGAAGGGGGTAGGTATGGCACCTTCCTGGACCTGATAATGGGGGATTCGTCTCAGTTTTTGAGTAAAAAATATATAAACTTTGCTTAAGGTACGAGAAGGTAAACAACGCGTATTCACTGGCATATCAGAATTTTCCAGCCTAAACCCACACAGCCGGTTTGTTTTACGTCTTAAACTAAGAATAATGTTGCTATATTTAAACTTAGTTAGTGCATAACACTATCAGTTGTAGCTCTTGTAAGAATAGATATCATGGTTCAATCGTTCCCCGCCCAGAAACTGTTATCAGATCACTGTACTTGACTTGGTAATTCATCAGTTCAAGAGCTAATGTACCATATCTCCCGCATCATGTATAATTTTTATCACTCCCTCTCAATGCCTCCCCACCCCACCCCACCCCCCTCATTTTTGCCAGTCTCCCCAGGTTTAAATTATGAACGACTCCCAAAAAGGAATTAAAGAGAGGAAAGAAAAAAGACTAAAAGATAAAGACAATGAAAGAAAGCAATGAAAAGTGAAAAAAAGGATGAGAATGGAAGGAAGGGAGTACTAAAGGAGAAGAGAAAAACGAGGAAGAAAAGAAGGAACTGGTTAGATGAGTGGGAAAGAAATGGGAAAACAAGAAAAGGAAAGGAGAAAAAGATTAATAGAAGATCAAAATTTATATGACCGAAATATTTTGTTTTTCATTTTACAGCATAGCAGTAAAAACCAGAAGTGTTAGGCGACATATAACGGTAAATATTGAACATCGCTGAGCAGGTGAAACAGCAAAAAGAAACCAAACGAACTTGACCATCTCCATGGCAACGGCCTTTGATGGTCACATGACTGATGACCACGTGATCACTTACAAAAATGGTAACCTAATGTTCATTTGGTTATCCTCCCTTAGGGCTTTTAAAATAGTCCACCTTTTTGCCTTGTCGTGTATTTTACTTAACTTTTTTTTATTTATTGCAGTACTTATCCAAAAACCAATTCCGTTGAAACAGAAAATGAACAGAAAATGAATACTTTGCACGAAATTGTATAGTATTCTAACACGTCTGATCACGCCTGACTACAAATTATTAATACAAAATTAATTTTATTAGTATTATATCCCATGTTTCGTTTTTCAGTGGTTCTAGCTAATATTTACATACAGTGTTGACCAAAATCTCTTATTATAAATATTTAGATCACACTTCATGTTACGTGACAAATGTTGACAGCTTTCTCTATCGGGATTATCACATGTTTAACCGCTTGTCTAACGAAGCGTACCATGGGCTCAATGGGAAATGTTATGCAAACAGATGGTATGTTATATAAAAAGTACTTTGATGCTTAAAGCATATCTTGTATAACCAATGACGATGGATTGAACGCTCTATAGAAAATGTATAGCTTGTGACAGGATCTTATCTTTTTTCATTTATTGTCATTCACACTATAAGAAGTTTAAAACTTCACTTTTATGTTTGTCATCATTATCATTATTATTATTAAAAAAAAAAAAAAGAAGAAATAAGAAAATGAAAAAATTTCTCGATCGCGTGACTGGCTCAACTTTAAATATTAAATGTTCAGTTAATTAATTTTAGCGCTCACTGTTTTTAAAGTCATTAACGGTTCGTCCAAGCAGCGGGATAAAAGCATAACAGGACTAGATCAGTGAATTTCAAATCAAGCTTCATCATTTGAATTCCTTTAGCTATAATAAAATTCACTTTGCTGCAACTTGGGCGAACTCAAAGTTCCCCAAAGACTTTCTTCTCTCTGCTTTGTGTGAGTGATGATGTGACTAGAGTTGTAACTGCCTCCTGGATGTTTCATTTTTTCAAATCAATGTCTTATTCTTAGCTGAGTTTCAATGATATTATAGGAAAAATCTCGCTGCTTCAGCATAATTGGTACTGCATGGCCATTTCATCAGGCACGAGTCGCTAATCAAAGAAGTTGTAGTAGATGGAGATGCGTTAGCTCCATACACCTTTTGATAGGCTGCTTCAAACTCTTTTTTATTGATCTCTTTTTTGCATTCTTCCCTCAGGTAATCATCAATGATACGTGAGTTGAGCGCTTCACTGTGTCGCCTTCTTCTTGAATGTAAGCGGTTTGTGTTGCCGAATTCGTCCGATTTCTCTCCATTGTTCTCAGTATTTTTCGTCAGTTCCAAGTCAAATGAACGTGAACTGTATCCTTTACGGAATTCTGGTTTATTCTTGCGAGGTGCTGTTTTTTCCATGACTGTAACCATCTTTTTAGAGAGTGATCGTATCGGTGCCGTTGGTTCACTGTTCGGATCTTTAAGCATTTACTCCGGCACTGGTTTCCCAATATTTGTTTAAAAACAAACATGCACTAGTTCCAAATGCGTTGCCGCCTTTACACTAATATTCACTGAAAACTGCCTCGCTTTTATAGCTACCCTCATCAAATTAGATTCTGTAACAGTCCACTTTATTTTAAGCGGTGTACGTGCTCCAGGCTCCCACTGATGACGTCACTGCTACACTTTCCCGCCAAAACAAGTGCAATATTTTTGACGCGTTCGCGAAAAAAGAAAAAAGAAAAAAAAAAAAAAAAAACACCTTTTTATCGAAAAAAATAAATTTGTTTCCCAGTACATTGTAGGACGCAGGGAACTGCAAATGTAATTCTTTAGATGAGTTTTAAAGTCGTTTTTAAAAAGTTGTGTCACGTTATTTACAAGATAAGGCTTTGCGTTTTATGTTTACTAGAACTTTTCGACAGTTAAGATCAAAAGCTAAGTCTAATTCAAACAATTATTGAGCAGAATATATAAGTAAATAATAATAAAAAAAAAGATTAAAAAAGCCGCAAGGTCTGGATTGGAAGAGAATACGTGATGACTTGTACTTTATCTTCATTTTTGCACTCTTCTCGTATTATCAGAGTAAAGTGGAAATGAAAGGTTAATAACAAGCAGATAACACGACACTAGGATTATTCACTTTCACGTCAAATAATTTTCATACTTTTTATAAAGCTCATTGCCAATATATTAACAAAGACTATTCTTATTAATGGAAATTAAGAAGAACATAGCTGCACGAAGAAGAAAATTTTTCTATTAAAACACGAAATATCTTCAAAATTTTATCAATATACACCTATTTCAAAAAACGTTGTCGGTAGGCGATCTTAAATCTGAACCTGAAACCGAGAGGAATTGAGGGCACGAGCTGTGAATTTGTATCTAAAATAAGTTTTTTGTGTTAAATTAAGTTTTATTTAGTAGTTTGCAATCAGTAAATAGCTAAATACGACAGCACCTTTGAGCGATGACTTGCGCTGGCGAATTGTCTGGGTCAGATTTCAGATTTCAGATAGCCGACCGACAACGTTTTTTGAAATAGGTGTATAACTATAAGACGAGTCAATCTGACTCACGGTACCGTGGAACCTCTAAAAATACGTGGTATAATTTGTCAGTTTTATCGTTTTGTTTGCGACACAGAAGTTTCCGATTACACGACTAAGGCATTAAACTCAAAAACCTCGGTTTTTTCCAAAATCATCACTAGCTTATAACGTATAGATATTTGCGGTGAACTGCAAGACTGGTACGAACGTTTTTAAATACTTCCAATATTAATCATTGTTTTCTTTGGTTTTCAATGGCTTTGGGAAAAAAATGTGTTGGCCTGCAAGCTTGTGTTATTACAATAAAATGACCAAAAACTCTTAGAAAACTTGTAGTTTGTCTTAGAGAACACGAAAAACCTGACGGGAAGGCAAATCGGAACGGCAGTGGAAAGAATAAAGAACGGAAGAAACTAGAAGAGAAGGTGAGAGAACAGAACAGAACAGAGAAGGACAAAAGAGTAAAAGAATATCACTGACAGAATAGAAGAGAAGACAAGAGAAGAGGAGAGGAGAGAAGAGAAGAGACCGTCGACAAGCCGATGAATAACAATATTACAGTTCATACTACAAACTGCGGCGCTACATTGAAACTAACTACTTTTTAGTTTACTATCGAAATTATATTAGTCTTCTAATTTAACAGTTAAAAATATCCCATAAAAAGGTTTATTTCCTACAATTAGATCAACCTACGACCGTCGCCCACATTC
>JAAAQI020145901.1:25874-44080 GCA_011800005.2 Stichodactyla mertensii
TGGTTTGATCAATATTAATTTAGCGACGAATTTGGATATATGTTTTTGTGATAATTTTTTTCTGCAGTATCTCGCTTCTTCTTCTTCATCTCTCTCATGTCTTCTCATTATTTTTCTCTCGTACAGTTTTGTTCCTATGATATTCGTAATACATAATAATATCTTATATCTCATCCATTGGTTTATAGTTTAAGAGATGAAAGTAAAAATTATTATTTTTTCTACTTTATCAACAAGCTTATGAATAAATCGTAATTATTATTGTTAAAAGCAGCAACGTATATGGTACGTGCTTATCTGGTCTTCAGGTGTTTCTTGAAAACACTACATTATTAATGTGAATCCTTTTAATTCAGCCAGTCATTGAAACACCTGTTAAGGATATTGATAACAAACACTGTTTCACTTATGAGTAAGTAGACGTTGGCAAGCTCTTGCTTGGATTACTCTTCTCCTTTTGATGCCTTTTACGCTCTTCAGTAATGTTGTGAAACTTAATGAATCATTTACTCACTGCTCCATCCATTCATTTATTCATTTATTCATCCATCCATCCATTCATTTATTCATTTATATATTTCATCTTTCCTTCATTCTTAAATTTATTCAATCATCCATCGATTCATCCATTCATAAAGTCTTCTATACGTCATGCATCTATGCGTCATTCATTTATCAGTTTATAAGTTAAATTATTCATTCATTTGTCCATTCATCCAATTCTTTTATGTACTCATTCATTTTTTCCGTTCATTCTTCCTCTCGCCAGTCAGACGTGACTTGTTTGTTCTTAAAAGAGAAGTACTCTAAATCTTCAATGACCTGGTGACTAAACAATAATGACATTCGGTGGTACTGGTTTACCCAGTATTCCACTGCAAAACCACAGGATACCCAAACTCATATAGAGTGGATTTCGTCCGAGTGGGAAACGAAATGACAAACTATGATAGCCGTTCGTTAGCTATATCGTTCTTAACCTGAATTTTTATCTGTATTTCGTACCTTTCTTATAAGCTTTTCAACCCATGCCAGTTTCCAAATACTATGAAATAGAAATGACTACTTTCTCAGTTTTATTTTTATTTTTATTTTTTTTAAACTAACTAGATGCGTTGTCATAAACCTTTTTATTCAAAACGGGAAGAAATATCTTACAAATCTTGGTTATATTTTTTGTTTTAGTATATTTTAGGTTTTTGAATGCGTAGAGAATTTTTAAAAGTTTTGAATGACGTCAGTTAAGAGTATTACAAAAGGCATGATGGGATCTAGGCAGTTATGCTCTGTAATTAGGTTATTGCCTAAGGGATCAATGTCACAACATGAATGGCCATGCTGTTTCTTTACATACATACAAAAATATCATGGTCTTTTCTTGCTTGGCACTGTTTCAAGTTATTTTTAACCTTGGAAATTTTACACCAAGACTTATAGAAAAATCCTTCCTCCTTGAGCATATGGGTTGCCATCTAAACCCCCTTCCTGGCGTCTGAAGGTATTTTGGCAACGATTTATGTCCATTGACAGAGACCCAAAATCGTCATGATAGACTGAGCCATATACATTTAGAAAAGCTGTTTGAAATTCATGCCTGTATTTGCGTTCTACTTCTTCTTTATGTTCGTATGCTTGCAGCATCGCTATTGTAAGGCCTTTGGAGTTACGTCTCACCGAGTTCCAAGATGATGCTTTTGCTTCTGTAGACTCTAAATAAATCCTTTCATCACTTGCACCGTACTCACTCGTTGGAAGAAATATTAACATCTTTTTCACGTATCCCAACAGGAACTAGAGGCTAATGGCTTTAAATTTCTCTAAATTTACCAAGGAAATTGTCGCGATTGCTTACTCAAGTTTAGTCGTTGGCAGATTTCCTTTTTCGCTATGTCCTATTGCTTGGGTTCATTTAACCCATTTCACTATTAAACGCGCTGTGGATATATATAAATAGATAACATTAGATCACATGCATTTATATTGAACTTTACGCGATGTGGTGTGATGTCAAATGATGACGTATCGAGACGCGTCACCGAACCAATGAATGTGCATCAAAGTCATGGCTCGTTCTAGAATATTCTTTACGACAAAACTACTGGAAGTACAAAATATTAATTAAAACTTATATTGAGTTTACAAAAGTTTAGAAAAGAAAGACATTTAGTGACGTCTATCACTGAATCATTTAATATTATTAATATTATTTTAAAAATTTTCAATGGCGAAGGTCAAGACAGATATGAATATGCCCGAACGATTACGTGCACTTGTTTACACATGCCGTTTTTCATGTTTTTCGTTTGTTTAGAGACAAGTTTAATTTAACTGTCTACCGTCCTGTCACTGATAGTGTTCTCACATTGTTTTTCTTGGATGCTCTTTTAAGAATACTTTTTTTGATTCATGTTTAATAATTATAAGCTGTGTTTGGTCGATATTGTCAAAGCAGATCTACAACAGTATTTATATGCATGTATGTCGTCTCAGTCGCTCAATTTAATTAGCATTACGTCGGTTTCCATAACAAGGACAAAAGTTCATATAGTCTTTTGAATCCAGCCGTCAGAAACTGTTTGTCTTCTGTAGGCCACTTTTCATCCCCTCACCTCCCCCCTCAATCACCCATTTTCATCCATTCAGAGGGGTGGGGAGGGGCTTAGTTCCCAGTCCAAGTTTTCACAAGTAAAACGTGACATATATGACGTCATGGCCGCCAGGTTGGGAGAATTTACATGAAAAAGTGAGATACCTCGATGTACAGACAGACCTTTCTTGAATTCACTTGAAGATCACAGAACAATGACTTCAGGTCGACGATGGCGGGACTTGATGCATATTGATGCATATCACGTCCAACCTCAACTCGACTTGAAACTAAAATCTTCCAAAATGGTGGCCACCTGTTTTTGCATTATTCTCTTGGGAATGATTGAGAGCTCAGTACTGTGATCGATTTTTAAATTCAATTGGACCACTCAAGTTCCAAGGTTCTGTTAATGGAAATGTCTGGGACGGAAATCCGGTGAGTAACTATTTGCGTAGCACTGCAGGCATCCACCACTCTTGCTGCACTTTGCATTGAAAACAAGGACTGATGCGCGTGGAGTTGCACATTCGTGAACCGAACCAAAAAATGAACAACTTTCATGTAACATCAAATTATTCACTTAGCCCTTTGCTTGTTAACAGCGAGGACACGGCGTGGAGAGCAGGGAAGGCCAGGGGCGTAGGCAAGGGGGGGGGGGTTGCAAGGGGACCAGGCCCCCCCATCGTAGCAACAAAATGGCGGCTTTTTAGAATTAATACACGGTAAATTTTTTTTTTTTTTTTTTTGGTTCGGCGGTTTGGAGCGATCAAACAAAAGCCCCTGAAAGCGTAGGTATTATCAGTTCTTCAGTTCTTCAGTTCTAGTAATATCATCAATATCACCAAGGCGTGATACTCGGCGTGGTCGGGTGATCGGGTACCCGAATGGGCGGAGAAAATGCTTTCTGTTCCTTCTACCGGGTAACGGCTCTGCCCCCGATTCACAACCTTCTAAAACTGTCAAAGAATTTCTTCAGATTTTTCCAGAAAATTCACCATTTCAACGCACCAAGAAAAGGCCTGTCTATAAGTTGACAAAGGTTGAGAATTTCATTTTATTTTAGTTCTGATATCAAAATCTCAATCTTATGAATGCAGCTTACATCTTGTGATGGCTGACGTAAGAGACTATATATATAACACTCTTCCTAGTCCGGAATAGCTCCTGACCCAGCCGTCATACTAAATAGAATCGTGACTAATAATATTGGAATCAAGGTCCGCCCTTCCGATTGGAAAGGTCTTATCACCTCTTGCAAATGATACTATACATTTCACCCAGATATAGTGTACGAACTCAGCCGACATCCATACTTTCGGCTTTAATTTGGTCTTCGTAAATTTACTTGTTGTTTGTGTCTGAATTAAACGGTACTTTCTAGTCAATTTATTTGTTTTAACCTTATTGTTATTCTTTGAATGAGGTTTTGTTTTGTTTTGTTTTATTTTTAATTTTTGTTGTTGTTTTTGTTTCAAAGTATAGAGACGTTCAAAGAGCGGCGATCAATACGACGCCGAACTGAAACAAGAAACATGAAACTTATTTGTATTTGACACCCCAAAAACTGAAATCAAGTCTCTTGCTCTTAAAATACTATGCGTGACCCATCTGCTTCAATTCTGCTCTCTTCTTTTTTCGTGTAAGATTACTTTTGTTTTTTATCTCACTTTCTATTTTTAGTTTTAGTTCATTTTTACCTTTTTCGATTCTTAAAACAAATCAAATTATAGTAGTAAACTTTAGATCTAAGATATTTCCTTATCATCTGAAACGGAAAACCACGTCTTCTGTTGATTGGTATATTTGGGACCCTCCTGTCGGGACAGGTCGAACAGTTATCTTCCTGTCCAGCTATATTAGTCTCAACCAGTCAGGCTTGTAGAGAGAGCACACCAAAGACCTACTAAAATAGGCTATTTAAGTTCAAACCACAAAACTAAGTCGCGATCTTAGTTAAATGCTTCCAAAATAAGACCTTACTGATTAAAATAAATCAATCAGAACCGGGTTATTTTGCAAGAGGTATAACCAAAGTTTAGTACTGCCTAGGCTTCGCTTCGTTAGTTCATAACGTTAACTGAAAAATATCCGCGTCTGAAGAAAAAGTTTTCCGTGGTGCCAAGTCTTCTTGTTTAAAAGCTGCACGCCAGTTTTTGAAGACAAGGAGGCTTGTCAGGGAAAAACTCGTCAATTTTTTATCTATGACTGACAAGGAAAAATTGCGGCTAAAAAGTGATATCCAATTTGAAATAAGTACGTTCCTTTGACCAGTCTGTAAACCAACCCATTCATGGATACAAGTTATCGCTTTTTTTTTTCAGAATATGATTAAGAAGGGTCATACAGAGGGAAATCTAAAGACACGAAAACTGGCAAGAAAAACAAGATCATTAATTATTAGTTCGGGCGGGCAGAAGATTTACTGATATAATTTTGACTTAAAACTCGATCAATTATGATAAACTCGGAGGTAATTGATATAACAAACACCACATGACATGGATTCATGTTTGATCAATCCGAGCCCTTATCCAAGAAACCAATGACAGGAGGCTGTGTGACATTTCTTCATTGGCCAGGAATGAAAAAATGCCAGTTAAATTAATAATATTATCTGAGATTATCGAGATGTTTTGGCAGGTTTTGTCATGTCAGGACTAGACAAGATTTTGTCCCGATAAAAAATAAGATAGTGAAACCCTAGCTATGGGATTCAGTCAAAACTGATCGCCTGCCTTAAATATTTTAACATTCTATCTTAATAATAATGTATGTTTACTCATGCTATGTCTGTTCCTTTCTTACGTGGGTGGTCGTATTTTGGTTTCAACGCTATTCTTGCTGGTTCCCGCTATAATATTCTTGCCATTGATTGGTCTTGAATAGAGGAAAATCAGATCCCTTAAGTTCACCTCATGTTTTTAAACGCACCTAAACACAAACTGTCACTGGCATTGTCTTCTGTTAGAACAACGTCATGTAGACGTCCCAGCCTTACGCTACACTTTAAAATACCATTAAATCTCGACTCCTGTGTAAATAAAGTCGTGGGAGAGAATATTTTTCTTGTATCAGAAATGCTCTTAACTGACAAACCTCAGGGAAGACGAAACATTCGCCAAGACAAAATTAATTTTACTTAGATAACCTTCATCTTCAAAAACGCACAGTATTGCGCATGACACTTAAATGGATTCCATCACTCTAAGCCAATTAAAAAGCAGGAAAAAATAGACAGTATCCAATCACAGTGCTTCAATGAACATGGAAGGCATGTTAGCTACAATGCTGGACTATAGTCAGTGTAGTTCTAGGTTGTCTTCAAGAATTTCTAAAATTCAAACGAATTTTAATTTACTTGTTCCTTTTTTAATTTTCACTGATCTCGTCGTGAAATTTTAACTGAAAAAACTGACGCATATAAATATTCTCGACGTTTCGATGTCTCCGACATCATTATCGAGAGTGATTAGAATTTTAAATTTGAGTTCTTATAATGTGATATGGTAAGTATTTCGTGAAATTAACAGTTATAATTCTCACAAACTCTTTTCATAGGCGATGGGTCTCTTTTTATAGGCGATCTAGCAGCAGCTTTTTATAGGGAGACAAACAATGATGTATTCCAAGGGTGGTCGGGATGTGAAACAAGAGGACACTTAAAAAAGAGATAAAAATTGGACTCTATTCAAATTCAGTCCTAAACATGCAAGAGCACCCCAGTCAGAACTGAAAACCGGAAGATTCCAGAAAGTTTTGAGCAAGAGTGTTAATACGGATTTTCTAGATATGTTATCAACTTTTCCATTACTGCACAGATAACAAGAAAAGTCACATCACCATCACATCATAACAAGCTCTGCGCATGCGCCAAACCCGTCCAACATGGCTGCTCTATGCATACAACGAGAATGGACAGCAATACTAGAGTTGCTGTTCCTTCGACCCACTTAAGTGACAAATACATTTAAAAAAAAAAGTTAACACGGTCCTGTAATTTGACCGAAATACTTTTTAATGTAAGTTTTTAATTCTTGTTTTATCAACCGAGCTGTTTGACCCAAACCAAACAAATCAACCAGGTCCACCACAAACATTCAATGAACATCCGTTTACTTTCAACTGAATAACCAAATTCAGATCGTAGATAAACATCACAAAATCACAAACCAATATGTTTGGAAGGAAAGATACGACGGACTGAGGTCGACTGTGTGGAACAGTGATAAGAGGAACTAATCAAACCGTCCCACAGTGCTACTGGCAATCCCTTTGACTTTTTTGACACACCGTTTTGTATCAATAACTGAATGGTAAACTTTTCAGAAAGTTATAAAACACAGAAACATGCCAGAAACGCTCATAAGAAGTTTCTCAATTGCTCTCTAGTTATGACAACTTCGTGTATTTAAAAATGAAAGCATTCGCTAAGCATCCCCCTTGTCGTGCGAACTGAAGACGTAGCTATATCTTGTCCTTCAACAACAAACAATTAATACTAAATACAGAATGAACAGGATGGACTTAAACTGAGATCATGTGACTAACAAGCCATTGGAGGTAAAAGACGTTGACTGAGACGTTGACTGAGATGAAGTCCGAAATGAATAAGACATAAGAAAAACTGAACCTGTGATGTTGAACGCAATGTTGGCGTTTTTCTTTTTAATTTTCTTGAAAAAGTGATAGTTTTCTGTCATACCATACCAAGTGGCTTTAGAAGTTGCGCCATTTATTTTTTATAGAACATCCGTACTGATCAGGGAGTTTTCGAAGCAAATTTTTAGATAATTTCAGAAAGATTGCTCACCCAGGGGTTCGAACGCACAGATGTGGTTCATTCAAGTGCATATACCATTAACGATATAGCAAGGTAATCTCACTGAATCATGTTCTCAGAGAACTAAGGTTAAAAGAAAACTGACATTCAGTTTCTTCACATTATATTGGTTATTAAATCGATTAATTTCTTTCATGTTGCTGAGTTCACAAAAAAATAAAAAAATCTCAGATTTAAAAATTCCATTAAATGTACAAGAACACGCATTATATACGAATACCCCAAAATTTATAAATAAAATATTATCAAAACAGAAAAGAGTTTTGTTTGATTTTCTAAAAGTCTCTTGTCGGAAATGTTTGATTTTCGTTTTCAGTTAGGAAGGACTTAAGATCAAATGACTGCTGCAGAGTGACATTCTCGATTCATTGTCTAACATAACTCCATCTTCATGAGCAACAACTGCCCGAACCCATTTATTTTTGTCAGTCAATTCTCCTTCGTCATCGTATCTTGCGTGAGACGATGACATCTTTAGTTCCAAGTTTCGCCCACGTTTTTTCAAACGAAAAATTTTCCCAAATTGAGCAAGTTGTTTTCTTGCTGTTTTCTATCCAAGAAAACCCATTAGACAAGGGTCTGAGCCAAATTTTCTGAAAATAGTAGAGTTATCTAGAGGAAGAGTTACTGAGTGGCGACGTTGGACAGCTGATCTTGATGATGCTCCATACACATTCTTGTAGGCTTCTTCATAACGTTGTATGCTCATTGCTATCACCATATCCTCTCGTGCAAGCTCCATGCAGAAATCATCTGTTAAAATTACGGACTGTCGTCTCTGAGCTCCTGCACCGGCGCTTTTTCTTCTTGATGAAGAATTGACTAGTTTGAAAGTTTGAGCCATTTTGAATATAAGAAGAAATGTATCGGTCTTTACTGACTTACTCTTTATTGTCTGGTGTTGCTATCGTTCAGAGCGTCGAGGTTACGCAAGCCGGTTTGGGATGCTTTCCTTCTGTGTTATGCTTCTTCTATCAGAAAATTCACAGCAGAAAGAAGCACAACGTGTATTAAATCCAGCCGAGGTCGTTTGGCGAGCCGTTGAATTTTTTGTGGTTTTCTCGACCTTTATCTGGTTGATCTGATCAAGTCCTGATCAATGATAACCATTGAGTGCTCCAGAAATAGATCGGCGGAAAGCTAATACGTGATGTTATGATAGCTATTATGTTACAAATATGCATCTAGCTTATTTTTAGACTTGTGTAAGCAGAATATTAACCTTGTTGACACTTTGGCTGATCACATCACGAGTCTAAGAACACTTGAATTATCCCAACCGTGGAAAAAAAAAATTATATAGATATATATAAGAAAGAAAGGAATTTCTATCAGAATTTGTCAAACTGATAATGAAAGCCTTGGATAAAGTCAATGAACGACATAGAATGCTAAAATTAAATTAGAAAAAGAGTTGAAACTGAAAAAATATGATTGTTAGGCCGTTGGTTTCTTTTCCACTTGACAGAGAAGAGACATCTATATTAATGAATGGTATGCCCTCAGGGCTATATACGTCCCTAGGAAAGCAAGTAGAGCTATTTTTAAAAATTGAGACCAACACTATGCAACTCTTAGTCCCACAGTGAAGTTCTTTTGTTGGGAATGGGTTCTGTAACTGAAAAATCGTAAATTATTATATTCTTATATAAAAGATTTGACAAGTTTTTTAAAAGTTGTTATTTTGTAAGTTACCTGAAACAAAGGTATTTAAAACAGTAAAACAGTAAAAAAACTTGGAAGTTACAGGTATTTTGCTTGAAAATAAAATAGAAACACAAGACTAACTTAATAATATACATAAATAAGGATGTTTTTCAAAAAACATTAACTGGAAGCCCAAAAAGATCCGATTTCTCAATAGCACCAGAGCAAGAATACTTTATCAGACAAACATTTTATTCTAGAAAATCCAGAAAATATTATGTCAGACATGTTTTGCCACATCAGACACCATTTTCATTGCGGCACTATGTGATTGGCTGTTCAGGACTAAAACGACAGAAAAATAACACCAACTCCGTGAAACCAAACAGCCAAAAAAAAAAGATGGCATTAAAGATAAACCAGGATCTGAATCTTAACGGGAAAATTTAACCATCATAATTTAAGAAATAGTCATCACAACTGCAGATAAGAAAGATCTCATTATCATGTATTTAATCGATGTCGCATTTGTGGGATTTGGATTTTAAAACGATAATATATCACACCGAGAGAGGGCGTGGTTCTGCATAATTAAAATTCTCTATCTAGACTTTCCGTTATCAAGAAATTTATTGTTGAAAATGAACAGAAAGGAAAGAAGAATATCCATTTCACAGGGGAAAGATCGCGATAGAGGTAAAAACCTGTTTTCTCTCGTAGCTATCATTTTTAACAATCAAATCGACTGCCCGATAGAGCTATACCTGTACATACAAGACACGGTATACATTGAAATATTAAACATTGAAAGTAGATGATTTTTTTGTTGAGGGCATTCTATTTTTACAAAACGGCTCTATTCACTGATCTTACGGGCCGACAGTCCAGGACTCAGTGCTATTAATGATATTGATCACTTACTTTGCTCGCTCTAGTCATAATTACTCATGAAACGAATGAAAAGAACACATGGTTTATAAACCAAGACTACAAATACTCAATATCTAAGCACCAGAAGTTTAGACAATGGATTCTCAGTGCCAAGTGTTTTAGGACGCATGAAGTGTTTTGTACAAAATATTTTCATTTTTGATGTTCAATATGTTTGCGTCGGTAGTTTTCTAGATGATAAGTGCGATACGTAATCGGTTAGTGATATTGAACGCGTGCAATAATGGACGAACCTAGCTGACCGTGAAGCTCAGCAAGTGACAAAACAACACAGAATCTAATTTGTAATTCTAAAATAAACTATGAACTATCCGCAGCATTTAATGACGATAACATATAATCAGACGACACGCCGGAGTTTTCATGCGATAAATATAGACATTGCATATCGTTGTTCTGAAAAAATAGTGCAACTAAGCATACCACAAGTGCAATAAAAACAAGGTTGAAGTTATTCATTATAATAGGAGGATAGAGTTGAAGAATGGAATCGGTTCAAATGTGATTTCGTTTTTCTTTTTCAGTTTTTAGTCGTTTCTTTTTCTCGTTTACTATTAATAAACTCGAAAGATTCACTTTCCCAACACGTTTTTGACTTCTCAGTGATCTCTTGACAACTGAAGCGATATGTTTCCGGTCATAAGAGGATCCTGTCTCAACGTATCAGGTACTAAATTGGTTCTACGTGGACACTTAAATCATATATAAGTTCTATCGTACTTCTTGTTATTAGCAACACCTGTCTTAAATAGTTCACTTGACTAGCACAAAAACAAGCGAAAATTCAAACAAAATTTTAAAAAATAACAAAAACAAGCTAAAATCTTCCAGAAGCTTCGTGATATTGCATTTGAAAGAAAGTTGCCAATTTATCACTCCTAAAAACTGATAACAAATCGTACCGATTCAACTGGAAACCGAAATTACAGAAAAAGAACTAGTCCTAGTTAACAATGAAGTCGATTTTAACCATTTATTTCTTTGTTTTATACTTTTATTGAGTAAAAATCACCGTTACGGTTTTCTGATTCTCTCTCAACACGAAATAAATTAATTGCGCTAAAGAATGATTATTTTTAGAATAATTTTCTGCCATAATTCCACATTTAATATTGCATGGCCGATAGAAATTGATTGTATTTCTTATCCATGAGCCTGCGCTCTTCGCTGTTCTTGACAACATGCGTCTGCGCAGATTAAAAATTACGCGATATTCTCTGCTTGAAAGAATCTACAGAGTACTCAGTTGATGTAATGTATTCATAAAATCTATTGTGTTCTATTGTCGTTCTATCTATTGTATTATGTGTTGTTCATTGTATTGTCATGAATATATTACATCAACTGCGTGCTCTGTAGACTGTCCCTTCTCTACTTTCACATACCCATAATGCCTTCTGTTTTTTGGGGGGTTAGTTATTGTAATTCAAACTGACAATTTGTTTGATTTGAAATACAATAACTACCCCCCAAAAAACAGAAGGCATTATGGGGTATGCGAAGGTAGAGAATAGACAAAAGGTCGCCCTCTTAAAAACCCGAGCCCAAAAATTAGATTTTTTAACTCAGTCCAGCAATCATTACGAAGTGGGTTACCTGTGTTTCAGCTTCCACAGGTAGTCCAATTAATGTTGTTAATTAAAGTACTCCAACAAACAAGTATACGTAGAGTACACTTCTCAGATAGTCAATCTTTAATTCTGCTAAAGATTTAACATCAGTACAACTATTATAACCCTGACATATTTGGCCAGATTTAACTTCTAGAACTCTCTGCTTTAACTTCTGAGTTTCAAAGTGCAAACGCAGCAATTTCAGCTTTCAAATTGACCATGTTTAAAAAATTAAGTTGTATCAACTCAAATCTCTAAATATGTATTGAACACTGACCTTCTGTAGCTGTAGAAAGCAGGTTTAGTGATTTGAATAATACCATACGGGACCTTCTGTTTGTGTACAGGCGCCAAATTCAAGTTTATCTCAGTTTATCAGAGCTAGCTTCGTGACAGGCTGTATGCATGAAAATATTTGTATTCTATCACAAAACGTTATTATTATCAAGGTTTTTGCCTAAAGTCCCATCGATGTACATGTATCACAAGGCAGTTTATTCTTGTTTTACCTTCAGTTTGTACAGTCATTATTCATAATTATCCACATGGCTTCAAACCAAGCGTCTTGAACCTCTGAAATTCTTCATCTTATACCAGCGCTATTTTGAAATAATTTTGAATTAAAATTACTGATTTGATTCGCAGCCAATAGTTTATCCAAACAATACAATTTAGATCCTTTCTACTGAGCTTACAAAAAACAAACCAGTTGTAAATAAATAATAATACTAACTGAACCAACCTGATATTTTCTTCGTTACAAATGAACTTTCAATGCCACTTTGCAGGTAAAATCCTTCGAGATAAAAAGCTTTATTTGTTCCCTAAAAAATTCGTTTCAAGTTAAGCTTACTGAAGTCGCCAAAACCAAGTTGAATGACACTGTGTAAATTGCATTCTTTGCAGTTTTGTCGAATAAAATGAAGAATACAAATTTTGATTCCATCCTTCAAACTGCCCTTACCTTATATGGTATTAAAGGGCAGTCTGTAAACTAGATTCCAGGCCACTGTCGACCAACCACGCTCGTCCCGTCGTTCCCAGAGCCTTCATTCCCTGGTGGTGAACAGCAGGAGGAATGCGCTATATATTACAGAGCTTTGTAAAAAATTAAAAGTAAGTTAAAAGTAGTATTTCCGGGTCCAGTTCCTAAGAAACTCCGCTAAAATCAAACCAAAGCCATCAATGTTCTCCACAATTCGCCGAGAAAAAATTTGGAAAAATTTGGACATTAGAAAACTTTGGAAACCTGGGACTACTATTCATTTTGGGCCCGGATGTTACATCACACCTAAAAGCTCCAGTTGTTCAGAAATGATGCGCTAAAATAAAACCAAAACGTTTATCCACAATTTCTCCTCCACCTGTAATAAAAAGACCTATGTACACCAATTCCTACTATGAAGAACAAAGCAAGAAAAATCTTCATAGAACTGCTTTTCATTTTGGACCCGGAAGTCGTTTTTTGTTCGAATTACGTCAAACTTAAAAGCTCTGTTGCTTTTATATAACAGGTGCTTCCCATGGATAGGATATTTCTTTAAAAAAAATATTGACAAAAAAAAAAACAAACAAAAAAAGAAAAAAGAAAAAGAAAAGAAAAGAAAAGAAAAACAAAAAAAAAAAAGGATTAAAAAAAGATAAAATCGAGCATCGGGATATCCTGAATTCACCAAGATGCTGCGAATGCTATCTTTGGTCACCCATCCGTCTACTAACCCAGCCCTACGGTATTTGACTCACCATCTTGACAGCACAGCGCATTTAACCACTCGTCTATCAATTTCAGGGTATTAGCATATCAATACCAGCCAAAACAATGCACAAGATACACTCGAATATTTTGCTCTTTCAAATCCGTGTGAACCGTTGTTACAGAAAGGGGTTGGTATTATATGGTCTGCAAATATATCTCAAAACATATCTCTAATAAAAATAGAAAGATGTCTAGAAATATCTCTCCTACAACACTTCAAATATGTTTCGAAATAGGACTCAAAATAGCTTTGGTAAAAGACCTGTGAAAGCCCCGTTTCCTTCTGTTCTGTTCTAGTCCTTTTCTGTTCTGTTCCAGTCCTCTTCTGTTCCCTTCCAGTCCTGTTCTGTTCTGTTCCAGTCCTCTTCTGTTCTGTTCCAGTCCTATTCTGTTGTGTTCGAGTCATGTTCTGTCCTGTTCCATTCCGATTTTGTGTTTTTCCATTCCTGTTCTGGTCTGTTCCAGTCCTGTTCTGTTCGGTTCCGATCTTTTTCTCTTCTGTTCCAATCCTTTTTTCCTCTGTTCGAGTCCTATTCTGTTCTATTCGATTCTTCTTCTCTTCTGTTCGTGTACTGTTCTGTTCTGTTCTAATCCTGTTCTGTGCTGTTCCAGTCCTCTTCTGTTCTGTTCCAGTCCTTTTCTGTCCTATTCGAGTGCTGTTCTTTTCTGTTCCAGTCCTGTTCTGTTCTGTTTCAGTCCTTTCCTGTTCTTTTTCGGTGCTGTTGTGTTCTGTTGCAGTCCTGCTATGTTCTGTTCCAGTCCTGTTCGGTTCTTTTCCAGTCCTATTCTGGTCTGTTCCAGTCCTGTTCTTTAATGTTCCAGTCCTTTTCTCTTTTGTTCCAGTCCTGTTCTGTTCTGTTCCATTCCTATTGTGTTATGTTCCAGTCCTGTTCTGTTCTGTTCCAGTCCTGTTCTGTTCTGTTCCAGTCCTCTTCTGTTCTGCTCGAGTCCTGTTCTGTCCTGTTCCAATCCTGTTCTGTGCGGTTCCTCTCCTGTTCTGGTCTGTTCCAGTGCTCTTCCATTCTCTTCCAATCGTTCTGTTCCAATCCTCTTCTTTTCTGTTGGAGTCCTGTTTTGTTCTGTTCGAGTCCTGTTCTCTTCTGTTCGAGTCCCCTTCTCTTACGTTCCAGTCCTTTTCTGTACTCTTGAACTCCTATTCTGTACTATTCCAGTCCTGTTCATTTTTTTTCCAATCCTGTTCTCTTCTGTTCCAGTCCTGTTCTCTTCTCCTCCAGTCCTCTTCTGTTCTGTTGCAGTCCTTTTCTCCTGTTGAGGTCCTGTTCTGTTCTCTTCCAGTCCTCTTCTATCCTGTTCCAGTCCTGTTCTGTTCTGTTCCACTCCTGTTCTGTTCTGTTCCACTCCTGTTCTGTTCTGTTCCTGTTATGTTCTGTACTGTTACAGTGCTATTCTGTTCTGTTCCAGTCCTGTTCTGTACTGTTCTAGTCCTGTTCTGTTTTGTTCCAGTCCTGTTCTGTTTTGTTCCACAATTGTTCTGTGCTGTTGCAGTGCTATTCTGTTCTGTTCCAGTCCTCTTCTCTCCTGTTCCAGTCCTGTTCTGTTCTGTTCCAGTCCTGTTTTGTTCTGTTCGAGTCGTGTTCTGTCCTGTTCCAGTCTGATTCTGTGTTGTTCCAGTCCTGTTCTGTTCTGTTCCAGTCCTATTCTGTGCTCTTCCACTCCTTTTCTAATCTGTTCCATTGCTGGTATGTTCTGTTCTAATCCTTTTCTCTTCTTTTCCAATCCTGTTCTCTTTTGTTTGAGCCCTGTTCTCCTCTTTTCGAGTCCTGTTCTCTTCTGTTCGAGTCCTGTTTTCTTCTGTTCCAGTCCTCTTCTATTGTGTTCCAGTCCTGTTCTTTTCTGTTCGTGTTCTTTTATGTGGGGTTTCAGTGCTATTCTGTTCTGTTCCAGTCCTTTTCTGTGCTGTTCTATTCCTCTTCTCTTTTGTTCCAGTCCTGTTCTGTTCTGTTCCATTCCTGTTCTCTTCTGTTCGAGTCCTATTCTGTTCTATTCGATTCTTCTTCTCTTCTGTTTGAGTCCTGTTCTCTTCTGTTCCAGTCCTTTTGTGTGCTGTTCCAATGCTGTTCTCTTCTGTTCCAGTCCTGTTCTGTGCTGTTCCAGTCCTGTAATTTTCTGTTCCAGTCCTTTTGTGTGCTGTTCCAATCCTGTTCTGTGCTGTTCTAGTCCTGTTGTCTTTTGTTCCAGTCCTGTTCTGTTCTGTTCCAGTCCTGTTCTGTTCTGTTCCAGTCCTGTTCTTTGCTGTTGCAGTGCTATTCTGTTCTATTCCAGTCCTATTCTGTGCTGTTCTATTCCTGTTCTCTTCTGTTCCAGTCCTGTTCTCTTCTGTTCCAGTCCTGTTCTGTTCTGTTCGAGACGTGCTCTGTCCTGTTCCAGTCCGATTCTGTGCTGTTCCAATCCTGTTCTCTTCTATTCCAGTCCTGTTCTGTTCTATTCGATTCTTCTCCTCTTCTGTTCGAGTCCTGTTCTCTTCTGTTCCAGTCCTTTTCTGTGCTGTTCCAATCCTGTTCTCTTCTGTTCCAGTCCTGTTGTCTTCTGTTCCAGTCCTGTTCTTTTCTGTTCTAGTCCTGTTCTGTTCTGTTCCAGTCCTGTTCTTTGCTATGGCACTGCTATTCTGTTCTGTTCCAGTCCTATTCTGTGCTGTTCTATTCCTGTTCTCTTTTGTTCCAGTCCTCTTCTGTTCTGTTCCATTCCTGTTCTCTTCTGTTCGAGTCGTGTTCTGTCCTGTTCCAGTCCGATTCTGTGCTGTTCCAATCCTTTTCTGGTGTGTTCAATTCCAGTTCTGTTCGGTTCCAATCTTTTTCTCTGCTGTTCCAATACTCTTCTCTTCTGTTCGAGTCCTGTTCTGTTCTATTCGATTCTTCTTCTCTTCTGTTCGAGTCCTGTTCTGTTCTGTTCCAGTCCTTTTCTGTGCTGTTCCAATCCTGTTCTGTTCTGTTCCAGTCCTGTGCTGTCCTGTTCCAGTCCTGTACTTTTCTGTTCAAGTCCTATTCTGTGCTGTTGCAATGCTATTCTGTTCTGTTCCAGTGCTGTTCTCTTCTGTTCTAGTCCTGTTGTCTTTTCTTGCAGTCCTTTTCGGTTCTGTTCCAGTCCTGTTCTCTTCTGTTCCAGTCTTGTTCTGTTGTGTTCGAGTCGTACTCTGTCCTTTTTCAGTCCCCTTAGGTGCTGTTCCAGTCCTGTTGTGGTCTGTTCCACTGCTGTTCTGTTCGGTTCCAATCTTTTTCTCTTCTGTTCCAATCCTGTTTTCTTCTGTTCGAGTCCTATTCTGTTGTATTCGATTCTTCTTCTCTTCTGTTCGTGTTCTTTTCTGTTCTTTTCTAATCCT
Source organism: Stichodactyla mertensii (assembly GCA_011800005.2). Classification (NCBI taxonomy): domain Eukaryota; kingdom Metazoa; phylum Cnidaria; class Anthozoa; order Actiniaria; family Stichodactylidae; genus Stichodactyla; species Stichodactyla mertensii. Next base: position 42,609 of record JAAAQI020145901.1, read on the forward strand.
GTTCTGTGCTGTTCCAGTCCTCTTCTGTTCTGTTGCAGTCCTTTTCTGTGCTGTTCCAATCCTGTTCTCTTCTGTTCCAGTCCTGTTATTTTCTTTACTAGTCCTGTTCTCTTCTGTTCCAGTTCTGTTCTCTTCTTTTCCAGTCCTGTTCTTTTCTGTTCCAGTCCTGTTCTGTTCTTTTCCAGTCCTGTTCTTTGCTGTTGCAGTGCTATTCTGTTCTGTTCCAGTCCTATTCTGTGCTGTTCTATTCCTCTTCTCTTTTGTTCCAGTCCTGTTCTGTTCTGTTCCATTCCTGTTCTCTTCTGTTCGAGTCCTATTCTGTTCTATTCGATTCTTCTTCTCTTCTGTTTGAGTCCTGTTCTCTTCTGTTCCAGTCCTTTTGTGTGCTGTTCCAATGCTGTTCTCTTCTGTTCCAGTCCTGTTCTGTGCTGTTCCAGTCCTGTAATTTTCTGTTCCAGTCCTTTTGTGTGCTGTTCCAATCCTGTTCTGTGCTGTTCTAGTCCTGTTGTCTTTTGTTCTAGTCCTGTTTTCTTTTGTTCCAGTCCTGTTCTCTTCTGTTCCAGTCCTTTTCTGTTCTTTTCCAGTCCTGTTCTGTTGTGTTCGAGTCGTGTTCTGTCCTGTTCCAGTCCCATTCTCTGCTGTTCCAGTCCTGTTGTGGTCTGTACCACTCCTCTTCTGTTCTGTTCCAGTCCTGTTCTGTTCTGTTCCAGTCCTGTTCTGTTCTGTTCCAGTCCTGTTCTGTTCTGTTCCATTCCTGTTCTGTTCTGTTCCAGTCCTGTTCTTTGCTGTTCCAATACTTTTCTGTTCTGTTCGAGTCCTTTTCTTTTCTATTCGATTCTTCTCCTCTTCTGTTCGAGTCCTGTTCTCTTCTGTTGCAGTCGTTTTCTGTGCTGTTCCAATCCTGTTCTGTTCTGTTTCAAAGCTGTTGTGTCCTGTTCCAGTCCTGTTCTGTTCTGCTTAAGTCCTGTTCGGTTCTGTTTCAGTCCTGTTCTCTTCTTTACGAGTCCTGTTCTGTTCTGTTTAAGGTATCAGGATATGTTTGTCAGAGAATTTTTCTAAAAATTTTTTTTTCGATATTTCGATTTATTACAATGTTATCTTCCATGTTCTGTGGGAAAAAATCATAAAAATATTTTATTTCAGAAAAAAAAAATTGTAAAAAACAAGATCGTGACTTCAAATCTGGCGGAAACGTCCTGTCATCAGCATAATATTAGCATTTATTATATGGTATCTCCACGATGTTGCCTAGCAACAAAACCACAGGACGTATTTGTGTTTGCTCAGCTTAGACCTATACCTCTTCATAACAATATTTTACTGTAATAATATGTAGCACTATATAGCTTTTTTAATGAAGTCTTCGGGAATATGTCTTCAAGAAAACGGAAACCCAATTCCTCTACGTGATCAAAAACGAAGAAAACGATCCAACGAAGGAGGATTTTTGCTGAAAGCGATCTAGGATCGTA
>JAAAQI020145902.1:0-26651 GCA_011800005.2 Stichodactyla mertensii
TTTTTCCACCACAAGGGGGGGGGGGCCCCCTCAAAAAGAATATTTTTTGGGGGGGAGTAGGGGATTTTGGTGGTTTTTTTCCCCCCCCCCCCCCCCCCCACCACACACCCACGCTTATGATGCAGACAAAACATGGAGCTGCAGCACATTGCACAATTAGTACTAAATTTTAATAAAATTTTTTATCGACCAGCAAGAAATTCGTAGATGTCATCCACTTAATTCTACTTTATCCAGTTTTCCTGACACCAACGTCGTATATCTGACAGATACTTCTCGCTAGTGGCAAGGTTGTTGGCGTTCTAATTACTAGTACTTTTACTACACAGTCTCTCTCTCTATATATATACCTATTGTACATTTACAGAAATATAAATATATTGTCAAAATACGAAACTAAAAATGGCACTCTTATTAAAACTAGAACCACAGGGCTTTTTCCTTTCCTCCTTTTCATTTCCAGTGGCAAGCTTTGCTTCTTTTTTGTCTCGTTTTTAATTCATTGAATTATAAAATCTATTTTAAAATCACCGCATCTCGTAAATGGGCGAATTACTTGGAATTGCTGCCTCGCAGACTTGTTTTCTTGCTTTCGGCTGTGACAACGTTTGACAAGACTAGATAAGGAGCCAAGTGCGTCTTAATTTGGAAGATGTTGGATTTCCTAACTTAGAAGAACAAAATTATCAGTTTTCCTTTTTTTCTCTTCTGTTTAATTTATATCATCCTGTTCCGGGTACTTAATCTCGTAAACAATGCTCGCGCTAGTCTACACTCTTTATTAAGCATTATTAGTTTGCTAAGACTTCGATAGCAGAGAAATAAAATTTATTTTGGAATTATTTCTCATGCTAGCAATTTTGTCGCGCGACTTGAGCCGCGATTTTACAGCAACATTGGGTGTCAGGCAGTCTGTGATATGCGGACTTGTCGTGCCTTTGGTAATGTCTGCTTCAAGCTATCTTAAAAGAAACATTGATATCTTATAGAGCTTTTAAGTTGTGACGTATTTCCTAGTGCATTCCCTCAGACATTCAGCTAAAATAAAGCTAGAAAAGTTATATGGAGTTGTTTCTACCACCAACAATAAGGATTCTAGCTGTATAACAATTCCTGCTTGAAAAAGTTCCCGAAGAAAAGGTTAAGAAAAATCTCCACAAAACTGCTTTTCGTTTTGGACCCGGAAGTCGATTTTATAAAATATACGCGACGTCATACGAGTAATTTCACACTTCAAAGATCTATACGACTTCCGGATCCAAAAGTAGTTTTTTAAGATTATTTCGCATTTTTCGTTATTTCAGAAATCGTCGTACTGAATTAGTATTGCTGCAGGAGAAGAATAAATTTTTCCTTTAAATTTTAGGCCTAATTGATGTTAGTGGATTATCTGAAAAAATGAACCCGGAACTACGTCACAACTTAAAAGCTCGAGCTATAGGAGGCATATTAAATAGCAGTTAATCTTCTCTCCCGCAATATCTCTTCTTTAATATCTAGCTTCCTATTCATTTTTATTTTTTTAAAACCGACGTTCCTTGTGGTAACCGCATCTCTCTCTGATCTGGAATTGGCCATGCAGTTCTTCTCATGAATAAAATTGTTCAAACTCGCTCGCCTGTTGCTTGCGCGCGAACTTTGAAGTTTATTTCTGCAACGTTAACGCGTTGCGCGACGGCAAATTTCATCTTGTGCAGGTCTGCAACGTTACTGGTAATGAAGTGAAGATATAGTTTTTTTGTTTTCTGCAGCATGCATTTTTTGGATTTTACTTTGCTTTTTCTTCTGTTTTCTCTTCTCTTCTCTTTTGTTACACCCAACTTCATCGCAATTAAATCTTGTCACTTTTGCGTTGGCGAGTTAATGCGTTTGGTCTGATCAAATAACGCCTTACGACCATTAGCAAGCTAAACCAAGATGTTTTGGAAGCCTAATGTCTGTTGACAATACGTAGAACTTTCCTTTAAGATATCGGCTTAAAAACTATCGATTTGCGTGTTGAAAGCGTTTGTTTTGTCTCGAAGAAGTAAGTTTATCTCCTCTTGTTATTAATCGTGGTTACTTCAATTATTCTGAGCAAATGAAAGTCTATTATATATTTTTGATTTTATTTATTTTTTAGGACGGAATTAAAAAGTTGAAGATCCAAAAACAGTTCAGTTATTTAAACATAGCCTCTAATTGAAACTCCATTTTAATAATGCTTGTACTGTGTTTTTTTTCTTTTTTTATCGCAGTAAATGACTGGCGGACAGAAATAGAGAAAGAAGAAAAAGGAATTGTTTCATACTTTCAGTTAAAAAATTGAAAAGGAAAAAGTATATACACATAATATATGTATATAATCAAACGTTTGATTAATTGACTTTGAAAGACTTTTTTGTGACTATCACTCTTATTAACTTATCGAAGATGAGCGGATAGATTATATAAAAGTTTTTCTGCATATTTGCTTCAAAATACTAAATTTTCTTTTTCCCTCTTAAATCGGTTTTTTTTTTCTTTTTTCTTTTTTTTTTAGCGAAGTCTAAAAATACTTACACAACACAATCCACCATATGCCTAGCTAAATCAGTCCCAACCCTGTAAATCATACAAAAAATGCATGGTATACGTACAGAAAAAAGGGAAAAATATCGCGGTAAACTTTACCTTTCTCCTGTATTTTACAGCAGTTTCAGACGACCAGTTTCATTCACATTCAATGTCTCTTTAGTGATCTACAGAATTTGTCCTTGGAATTTATCGTCCAGTATCTTTACTGTGCGGCCGGACAGTCATGAGCGTCTCGCCAATAATCTGAAAGATATCTTCGCACTGCGAATTACGTTTTCTGTGATCAGGTTAAAACGCAGTTGGGTGTTCTATCATTGGTCAAGCTTTGGATATTTTACATTACGTAGACAATTGGACTTTTCGTGTAAAATAGCTCTTCTTATCATTTCCTGGAGTCACATGCACTTTATTCATTATGGTAGGAAAAAAATATAAAACAAGTGAAATGTTTTTTATGGCTGTCATAAGGGCACCACAATGACTTTAGGATATCGTTGTCTATTGAAGCGGGATTTTGTGTTGATGTTTTTGGTGAATTAAATTTAAAAATGATAAAATGATCCAGAATAAAAGGCAGGGGAAATGATAATGGGAATCTAACAGACAAATGAATGAGAGGAAGAAAAGACAGTAAAAGAAAAGACAGTGAAAGAAAAGACAGTGAAAGAAAAGACAGTGAAAGAAAAGAAGAAAAATTAAAATGAATTGCAGCGCGTGCCATTCGATGAATGAATAAATGGGAGTGCTTGATCACAATGCATGCTGAGAAGTGAGTGGATGAATAAATTGAATAAACGAATGAATGAACGAAGGAAGGAAGTAATTAACTAAATGATGGAATGAATGAACGAACGATGAATGATGGAATGAATGAACGAACGAACGAACGAACGAACGAACGAACGAACGAACGAACGAAGGAACAGCTATTGGATGAATGATGGAATGAATGAATGAATGAACGAACGAAGGAACTAATGCCTGAATGATGGAATGAATGAACGAACGAACGAACGAAGGAACTAATGCATGAATGATTGAATGAATAAATTGTTGAATGATCGATCGAATAAAGATGAATAAACAAACACACGAATGAATGAGATAAAGAGAGATAAAAAAACGAAAGGAAACAAAAAAAAAAGAAAAAGAAAGAAAGAGAAAGAAAGAAAGAAAGAAAGAAAGAAAGAGAGAGAGAGAAAGAAAAAGAATGGGACAAAAACCTAGAGAGAGAGAAAGAGGAAGAAGCTGCACCAAGAAAGGAAAAGATGAAAAAAGGAGACGATACAGGCAGGAAAATATATGTACACAATGTACATTTTTTCTTAGTAACCCTTTTTAAATTTCAAACATTTCCAGGATAAGACCTTCCCAAATCGTCACGTTAGTGTTGGTTCAAGCCGACCACTTCCAGTAACAAATGTACTTTTCTTAATTATGGTATAGGTGCAGCTCAACTCAATTAACTACCCTCAAATACTGGCCAAAACTATCTGGCCAAACTGTATGCTTTTATCTGTTTGCTGTTCCGTCTGACAGATTAAAACAGACAGGTAAAAATAATTATTGATCACTACTGCAACACTGACAAAGACCTGTGACAGAAACTTTCAAATGCGCACCTCGAGGCAAGCTAGCTTCTATCATTGTTGCTTAGCACACACACACTTACACACGCACCATAAGATTTAATTGTTTGAATATCAATGTTATGGGATGTCCAGGGGGCAAAGCGTTTGTTTGCCCCCTGGACATCTCGTAATATTGATATTTAAACAATGAAAATAAATATATTCAAGATGCCCGCTGTATCGGTAAAAAGGTCTATTTTTACCAATACAGCGGCCATATTGAATTAGTAAAAAATTATGGGATGTCCAGGGAGCAAACTTAGAAATATTTATAAAGAAAAGTGTAGCGTGATTACTTTTTCCGATAATGTTTGGCTTTGGTGTTTCAAATATCGCTCAAACTACCACTAGCAAATTCAATTGGTTTTTAGATGTGTTTCTCATTGGATAGCGTAAAATTAAATAAAAATACACCCTGAAAGCTGTGCATACTATAATTTGTATCGGTAAAAAGGTCTATTAAATGCCGATTTTAATTATGAAAAGAAAAATCGGGTGTCTCGAACTTGTTTTTGAGATAATCAAGCTTGAATGGATGGGTGTTTATAAGTTTTTGAAGCAAAAATCTCGTTAGCCGAAGTGAGTAGAAGAAAATTTAAAGCTCAAAAGATAATTAAGTACTACGATTATAAGAACTATACATAAGTGTTAACTTGTAGATATACAACATGAAATAAATAACTTTAAGATAAGGAGATGAAAATACCCGTGAATTTGCCATACTTCGTTCAACTATTGCCCGGAAAAAGTCCCATCAAGTCGAACAGAAATTCATACAAATATTCACTTTTTCATAAGTTCAAATATTTAAAAAATTTTCAAAATTTGATATGACATAGATTTTTATGAAAAGAAAAATAGCTCGGAGCTTTTTAATATAAGCATTTAAAAGTATAGAATCCCTTGCAAAATTTGAGGGTTTTGCCCTCTTGAAGTTCAAAAGATGTATAGTGGTTCTTCAATCTTTTCAGTAAAAGGTTACCATGGTAACTCAGCCGTTATTATGCGCGCGCACGCTTGTAGGCTCAGAAACTCGATTCAATAGTAGGCAGCCACCTTAATTCCGTACCGTGACGTCTCAAAGTCATACCAGATCCTCTGCAGTCATACGAAATCTGCTCTCTATATATTAGAGCTTTTAAGTGGGACGTCACTGGTATTAAAAAGCGACGTCCGAGTCCAAAATGAAAAGCAGTTCTGTGAAGATTTTTCTTGCTTTTTTCCGATCTCCATACGGGAGGAGGAATTGTGGATAAACGTTTGGCTTTATTTTAATGGAGTTCATGAATATTTGGACCCGAAAATACGTCACAACTTTTCTGGCGAGATTTTTGTGCCCGAAGCCGATATCTTCCGACAAGATGTGCTACCTTATCTATCGAAACCGAATCGTATCGATTTCACATAAGTCGTCTATACACCATTCTTCCTTTTCTTCAAATTTCTTTCCTATCGTTTTTTAATCATCCTTCGTTCAACTCAATTGATGTACCACAGGTATCTCGTGCGTAGTCTTAAGAACCGGCAACTTATCATGATTATACATATAATAAGGAATCGATTTTTATCGAATCGACATTGCTCGATCACTAACAATCTTTTTATGCAGCATTGACGTTTCTGCGGTTAACGTAATGCGTGCGTGCTTTGCGTTTTCGTGATTCTGCGTGCGCTCCGTCGCCAACATTCAATTAATCATTTATCATTTTCTAACTAGCTCTCTTCTTTTTCTTTTCTTTCATCCTGTTTATTAAAAAGCAAATACAATGTCTTTAAGCTGTCGACACGGCTACGAAAGATCTCTAGCCCCATCTAATAAATCATAACGTGACGCCAGTTGTCAAAACAATGGCGAAAAAAATAAGAGATGAAAACCTAAACATCTAGTTAATATTTTGTAGAGATGAATTAAAGGTTGGAATAACTTGAAGGGTAAACTAGAATCCCCCATAGTGAGGTTTTTAAGCCTTAAATGCGTTCTATCTCCAGGGGACATGACGTCATAGGGTTACCTCGTTTCGACGCGCGCACAAAAAGAGAAAAATATGCACCTGCGGCTGTCCCATGATGCAACGGGGTCGCATTTCGAAGCAAAACAGAAATCGACAAATTGGTGTAGTGTGAAATATATAGAGCATATTTATAGTATAGATGAATTCTTTAAGCTATAGCCGTTCATTTAGTAGTATTTATAGTCTCTAGGATATCTCACAAGCCGACAGAGATGATCAAAACGAGGATACCTGAACAGGATTGCAAAGAAAAGGTAAAATATTTTCGTGTGTGTGCTCAACCGGTCTTGTTTTTGTACTTATTTGTATTAGCAAATATCACGATTTTTCACTATTTCTCGCGATCAAGGATATAAATCTAGCGAATAGATTTCTTTTTTGGACAACACAAACACCATGTAGGAATATGAACTCAGTTTGAGCATAGATTCAAGACTCGTGAGCTAAATGAACTTGGCTACTGCGAATTTCAATGCCGCAAAATCTCATCTTTTATTTCTGATTCATCAATTTGAATGGATGAAGTTCCCCTACTAACAAATTACCAGCAATAGCTTTTATTAGTAAAATATTTCTTTTTTCAATTCAGAGACGATTTCTAAACCAAACATTTCTCTGTGAGGCCCTTTCAAGCCATTTAATTCAAACTTGAGTTTTTGAAAATAAATCCTACACTGTATCGAAAGAATTGTGTGCGCGTATTTTTTTTGTATTCCTCATGATTGAACACCAGCCACTACGGATGTTAGAAACATTACATTCTAACAGTGAAAAAGCGAAAAAGATACGGTGTAATATTCCTTACTCTTTGGCAAATTTTACCCAATCATCTCCATGTTCAACCACAATATTTCACTTGGCTTAGTGCAACTACTTTTAGTTTTAAATCAATTATTATACGAATAAAATGCTTTCTTCGGATGCGACATTTGGTATTCTATAACACAATTTCATGGAGTTAAACCATTTATTTACGTGGGCGATCTATCAAATACTAGCCCTTTTAGACTATCAATCGAATGGCTTAGTTTTTGACAGTCTAGCCAAGGTACCTGTAGAAGTTGTATCGAAAAATACCGCGATAACCCTTATACCTCATTTAATTTACGAAAAACCATCAAAGTCAGGGTAGAATAAACTGAGATATTTTAAACAAATAAACAAACAAAAAAAAAATCTCTTAAAAAGCCTCTAACAATTAGCATAATGTTAGCTTTGGACAAAATCGCTCAAAGGGGGTTTGGCAACTCTTATGCTATAGATGAGGTATGAAATTCTTTGATCTATTAATAAGTAATAGCGTTTCACCACAACCTAAACGTCTAGTTTCTTTGGCTTTCAGTATTGTCAGAATATAATAGGGTTATATATTTTTCTCTACATTTAATTTACTGCTCTTTCATGAAGAACTTTGATTTTTTTAGGATCCTTTGGAACTGGATGAAGATTATGAAGAAGAGTTTTCAGAGCTCAGGAGAAGTCCTTGTAAGAAAACAGGAAACTATGCAGAGATTATTTCATAATTTTCATAATTTTTGAACAATATCAGTGTATATGTTTGTTAATTATATGTCCTTTACAAAATGAGTATTTGTGGTTTTAAAGGGGATTTAAATTATTACTGTTTCAGTGCATGCACCAGTCAAAATAATGTAAATCTGTAGACCTCTGCCTTCCCTAACCCAGGCATGACCAGGGACTTGGAATTTAATGTCTTAAAATGGGAAAATAAATAATGCCTCATTCCCTGGGGGAATGCTCCTGCATACAGTATTCCCCTTTCTTAGTAGTTTAAATTGGCCCTGGTCAAGAGACAGGGGAGTTGAAAGACAGTTTCTTTAACAAAGAAATTGTCTTTCACCTTCGCTGTCTCTTGGTATTATTATTAAATGATGATATCCACTTGATAACATCAGTCTTTTGTTTCTTAAAGTTCGTATTATTTAGTTCTTAAAGTCCGCATTATTTAGTTATGGTCCATATTAATGTACTATGAGTTTACAATTTATTTATAATAAAAATACTCCACATTTTAAAATTTTCCTTCAGTTTTTTCTGAGAAGCAAAAAAGAAGACTTGCTCTGCCAGCTACAAGAGAAAGAAGTTCAATAAAAAATTTAATCAGGTATGGATTAATGAAATACAAAGCTTCTTTTATTATTTAATTTAAGTAACATATTAACTCACTTTTTTAAACTCCAAGTTTCTATTTGATATATTCTCATAGCAACCAGATCAAAAAATTGATTTTTTTGCAAAGTCAAAACTTGCAGCTGTGTTTTCTAAGTAGTACTTTAATGTCATTATATTGCACAATCCAAACTTCATGTAAAGACTGAATCCTTGCTGTCAGAGCTAGCTCTCTTTGATGGGAATATAAGATGACACCATACATTGTTTGGATATAGTTTTAGCTATGTGCTGAGAGCAAAACAATGAGCCCTGTACATTGGCTTGAAAGATTTCTGATGCAAACTAGCCCTAGAGGGCACCTGATGAAATTACAGTGAGCACTCCCTTGTCCCAGGCCCTGATCAACCTTAAATCCAACTAATACAGGTATTAGTTGGATTTAAGGTAGCAGAAATGAGGAATGGTAATTTAAAGCCTTTATCCTCTTGTCAATAATTCTCTTATAGATAAGCAATACAATTTTAAACTACTGGTGACGTGCTATCCTTTACCTTTATTAATAATACCCAGGAGCTCAGCTGAAGCCTGAAGGGAGAGTTATTAGGGACCATTCATTATTTATGCCAGGGGGAGCTGTCAAGAATAAGGGGGGGTCCATAAAAAATTCATGACGGAATCACAATTATGATATACATAAAAAGAGGAAGTGACTGTTTTTAGGGGGCAGGGGTTATGGTGTTAAGCATTAGGGCTAGATGAATCTTGCTGCCCCCCTCCCCCAGGATAAATAATGAATGGCCCCTTAAGCATCTGATACTATGTATTTTTATGAGTCATGTAGTATTTTGGTGAGACTTAACTTTAAGTGGGCCAAAATAGAAATGTCAAGTAAATAAGCACAACTGTATGCCTAGCCAAATAATAAGTTGTTTATTATATAATTCTGCAAACAAATGAATTAATTGTCTGCAAAAAATGGCAAAGTGATAAGGGCTTGTTAATTTAAATGCTATGGCAACAGAAAGCCAATTTAATGTTCCTTGCTTGGTACATACCTCTCAATAACCAAGTTTGATAGGGCCTTCCATAAATTATGTATGGACCAAGTTTTTTCCCAACTGCCTTGTGGCCCAAGTGTGTAGCTGCACAGACCATAAAAAAATGGAAAAAATGAGGGTTCATAACTTACTTACAGTCGACTAAGAAAGCTTTAGGTTAATAAGATTTTTATTATATGGCAAGGCAAACACAAAAAATAAGGTTTGATGTTCCATGCCATAACGTTAGAGTAGATTTCGTATGACTGTGAAAAAGTCATGGCACGAACACGGCACGAACACGGTCAAGGCACAGCAAGGAACTTTAGAATTCTAGAAAACATCTCGGTCGGGGCAAGGCACGCTTACAGCACTGACCATGCCACGACTTTTTCACAGTCATACAAAATCTGCTCTATGTACCACAATTTTGCGAATGAGAGCATGTAAAATTACTGTACCTTAGTGGTTCTTATATACATTTTGTTTGCCCAATTATCATGTGCATTCAGACTTTGTAGCTGGGAAGATTATATAATTATACCATCAAGCCTTAGTAGCTAATGTAGCTGTTGAGTGTGGATTGTTTAAAATTCTGATGACATCCTTTAGGAGTGAATTAATTTAATATATTCAACAGTGTTGCCAATTTGTTATTTACAGGTTCATGAAGTCAGCTGTTGGCAAAGATCTAACCAAGGTGACCATGCCAGTGCACTTCAATGAACCTCTCTCATTTCTACAGGTAAATTTATTTTTGTTAATTTCCATCCCATTTGGTTGTACTTTGCACACTTCCCCTCTGATCTTCAAATCAGGATTTGATGCATCATGTTTATAAAGTATCCAGGATATAATAGATGATGTAATTAGTACTTCATGAAGTGTCTGCATGGGTTAGAACTGTAGCAACCTGATACCAGCTTCAAGGCTCTCATCAGACCCTTTGATATGTTATCTCATGAGTAAATGATATTGTTCATAATAATTTTGTCCAGTGATTGTTTACATAACTTTAATTATTGCTTTTACAGAGGCTGGCTGAAGATCTGGAATATGCTGACATACTGAACAGAGCATGTGGTATGTAAGCTAGTGCACATGTGATATGTGGCAATATCATATTGATGGTAATCCATACGGCTTGTGTGCACTTTAAACTTGAAATTTTTATGTATGGATAGGTACAGAAGACTGTCAGCTGACTTTAGTATGGGAAAATTCATCTGAAGGGAACTTGATATTAATCTCAATCTTTTACTGATAGCATTAGAAATTTCATGAAGATATTTCTACAACGGCTTTAACTTACCCTCCTCAGACTTACCCTACCACACCCTGGGAATTTCACCCTTTTGTATAAAACAACTAGAGGATACATCAGATGCTCCTTTTGTACATGTATGGTGTGGGTAGGGAGGAAGAGTGTTGGAGAAATGGAAGAAAAATGGGAAATTGAATGATCATTGTATGATATTTATTTTTTACAGTGTGTAAAAACTCACTTGTAAGAATAGCTCATGTGGGTGCTTTTGCTTGTTCTACATACTCAACAGTATTATCAAGGTTAGTAATTGTGACATAGTTCTATTTAAAGCAAATAATAACATAGCCACTTAATATAACACACGCTCTGATTGGTTGATTAGCATGTGCATGCATGCATCCAAAACTTGATGGACTGTATGTTGAAATGATCATATAAGTACGCATGAAAATTTGAGATTTTCAGAAGAATTTCAAAGGTCCATTTTCAAATATAAATGACTTTTTCTTTCTCTGACTATGCTATAAAAGCATTGGACAATGATTTTAAGCATGCTTCCATAGAGTTTTGGGTGCACTTGGTTGGTTGATTAGCACTCAAGAAACTTAGAGTCTCTTTAGCTTCTTTCATGATAAACAACCTTCCATGTGCACCCAAAACTCATTTGACCAATCCTTAATTTTCCTCCTGATAATTTTTTCATTTGATTATTTACACACACAGATTTTGGAAGCCATTCAATCCTCTCCTTGGTGAAACCTTTGAATATATTAATACTGATCTTGGATATGCAATTATCGCAGAGCAGGTACAGTAAACATATTGAACTTTGGAAAGATTTCCCCCTTCATTTCCATTTTTGATATATCTGACCTACACATTACAACTGCAGAATCTTGTAAGTATATACAGAAAAAAAATCCAAAAATATTATAAATATCTGATACCCGTAGTGGAGTATGATGTACTTATATGTGCACTGTGTTGAGTCTCAATTCCATTTTCTACAGGAAAAGTAAATGGATATTTTATGGAACTACAATATAGCCTCCTCAGTCCCTCCCCACCCCTTGAAAATTCCATTCCCTCTCCATGGGGGAAGTATGGATAGCTTATGGAACAAGACAATATACCCTTCGCAGAACCCCTTCCCTCATCCCTTGCAAATTATAATCCACCCCTTTACTGGGTATAGTAGAATTTTTTCTTGAATTAGACAACACTGAAGAACGTATTAAATGACACATGTCTGTTTAATTTTAGGTCTCTCATCACCCTCCTATCTCAGCACTTCATGTTGAATCAGATCACTGGGTTTTCTGGCAGGAATACAGACTTGACACTAAATTTAGAGGACAGTTTTTCAAAGTAATACCAACTGGTATCTGCCATTTGAAGTTTAAAAGCAATGGACACCATTTCTCATGGAGAAAACCTGTTACAACAATCCATAATATCTTGGTTGGAAGTCTTTATGTTGATCAGGTAAGTTGGAAGATCTTCTGTTGGTTTGAGAGTGAAAAAATGGGCATTTGTTTTTTTTCATTTTTTCACTTTTTTTTCTCCTGCAGGAGGGTGATTTGGTGGTTACCAACCATCAAACAAGAGAAACATGTACACTGCACTTCATGCCTGTCAGAAAGGTCCAGGAAAAGTTTACTGTTCTCAAAGGTATATTGAAATTGCAAGCAATGATGCTACTCTGTCAAGATAAATATGTTGTATCATGGTATAAGTGTTATTGCTTTCATCTTCATCATGGATCAATGTTATTTTTGGCATCATCATCAACTGTCATGTCCATTGTAATCATCACCATCATCATTTGTTATTGTTGGAACTTCATCAACATCAGTAATCAGCAGCAGCAGCAGCAGCAGCAGCATCACTATCATCTTCAAAATCATCATCTCATCATCATCATCATCATCATTGTCATATAGTCATCAACATCATCAGTTACCACCATGGCAATATATTGACCAGTTTCATGGTTTAATTTCAATCAACTGATTATTCTATCTCTTTCTTTTTACCAGGAGAAGTAAAAGATGCAGATAGTAACATACAATACATTATTGATGGTTCATGGGACCGGTCACTCGAATGTATACCTGTAGATGGAGGTATGTTTTGACAGATGTGTTCTTACTAACAGACCTTTCCATCCTGAGTAACCATAAAACAATGGTATTAAGTTGAGGTTGGATGTAAACTTTTCATGCCTTACTGTATTGTGTATCAGGTCCAACCTTGGAAACATTGTTTTGTGGTACAGTAGCCTTCTCCACAGGCAACTATGTATATGTTTGGGATTCCTGTGGAAGTTTTCCTGCAAAGTACTGGAACAAGACTAAATCCCAACCCCACTCCTTTTTCTTCATCACCAGTCTCCTATTTCCTCACCAAAATCCACAGGGATCCTAAAAAGAGTTGTCTGTGAAGGAGTTTCATGGCCTTTAAACTGAATTTAGGAAAGTTGACCAAGTATCACAAGAATAGCTGTACTTTATATTTAAATGTCTTACTAGTGGAGTACTGATAAGGTTGAGCACTGATGAGTACGTATGGTTCAAAGTAATCAAGGCATAAACTGGTTGGATTAATTTCATTGGTTATTTTTTCTCTTTGAATTTTGACAGATTTAAATGATGGCATTGATCTCTGGAGTGTTAACCGCAGACCAGAGGAATCACACAAGTAAGCAGACCTTTCATAACGGGAAATACTACATGTATTTAGCACTTAATTGATGCAATATGTTCATAAATTCTATTGCGGTCTTTGTCTTTCTATCTATTGTATTATATGTTGTTCATAATTTATAACTATATTACATCAGCTGAGTGCTGTATAGTCTTTCCCATTTTAAAACTTTCTGTGCTTCTTTTGTTCCATATAACATACACTTACAGTCAAAGTAAGAAAACCGTGAACACCTAAAATATGTCTGGAATGTTAAGCATCATGTTCTGACCAATCACATGCGAGAATGAATTCATTTCTAATTAATCCTTGCATGTGATTGGTCAGAACATGATACTTATCATTCCAGACATATTTTAGGTGTTCACGATTTTCCTATTTTGACTGTAAGCCTACGTTTTGCTTTATGGAAGTTACTTGATCTTCTTAAATTAACTCATACAACGATTCCCATTTGGTCTTTTTAATATCGTTTATTTTGGTATCTTTACCAATGCTATTAGGTGAATTGCGCAAGACCTCATTTGTTTCGCGGTTTTCCTGTGGTTTTATAGTGATGGTTTCAAACATCTGTGAACTGTTTGGCTTGTTTGTTCGAGTCTGTTGTCTATCGCATAAGGCTATTTTTCCTTTTAATAATAAGGGTTATGTTGCGCATGATCGGAAAATTGGCGGGAAAAGGGTGGGCGCGTATCGAGAACATTTATAAATCTGTAAAAAATGTAATCATTAATGCAAAGCTGTTAATGCAAGTGCAAGTGCCGTGCCATGACCTTCCTTCGACAGTTGTCATTTTTTCCCGTACCGTAACCGTGCTGCCTTCATAGAGCTAAGACTGTGAAAAGCTCGCGGCACGAACACGGCGGTCGTGACACGGTCAATGCACGGCAAGACACGGTAAAATTTTAGAAAACATTACGGTCGCGGCAAGGCATGCTTACGGCACCGATCGTTCCGCGAAGTTTTCATAGCCATACGAAATCTGGTCTAAGTAATCCGCGCTACAGCTTTCCTTGTCTTGGTTTTGTGTGACTTTCCAGGCATGCGCAGTTTTTAGATATTAAAGAAAGAGCTGTGCTCAGGAAACACGGGGAGTTGGGAGGGAGGTGGTGCGAGCTTCTCTACGTTTACTTCCACCCTCTTCTTGCAAACGGGGTGTAACAAATGATGACTTTTATCTTTCAGGATGTATGCGTTCACTAATTTCACAATACAACTGAACGATCCAGATTATGGTAAGAAAATCCGCACATCTAAACACATAACTCCTAATCCTTCTACTCTATTTATTCACTTCGTCTCATTTCAAATTTGTGTTTATATTGAAGGAGTAACATGTCAAACAGATTGTCGAAACAGACCGGATATACGATTTCTAGAAAATGGCAAGGTACAAGAATATATTTCCTTTTAACGTATTTTACGTTGCTCCATTTCAGACTACAATTAAGGACGAGAGTAACTTAAAAATTTCTTTTTGAAAATCCTGATTAAAGATTGGTATTTTTACCTGTTCCGTTCCCAGATTGACAGTTCTGCCGCTGAGAAACATCGTCTCGAAGAAAGACAAAGATCAGCACGAAGAGAGCGGGATTTATCGAATGAGGCTTGGACTCCAAAGTAAGTTTTACCTAAAGTACTAATTCTGCGCACCCTACCCTTGACAATTTTATCTGTTTCTTTCTTTTTAGATTTCCCTGATTGATAAACCTCTTTTCGGGCAACCAATGTGCATTCTAGTCTAGGTTGAATTTGAGGGCAGTTGCAATAGCTTGTTCTTCACTACACATGAAAACTATTGTGTTCAATATACAAAGCGCCCCCCTGAAATTGATGAAAATGAGCCAAAACGAAATGCTTTATGGGTCGTGAGAAAGTACTCTATATGGCATGAAGAGAGACAGCTGTTCGTTCCCAACATAGACCAGAATGCACCTTGTTACCATGGGTGGGTCGGAGGAAAACTTAAAAATTTCCCCAACAAAAAGTGATCACCCACCCGACAGCACTCCCGGAAATTTAAAGCCACCCTCCATGTTTATCAAAGAAACAGTTTTCAAAGGCCCCCGTTTCAAGAACACCTAGCCACCCCCTCCCAACCTCCCCCCCACCCCCCACCCCCGGTATAAATAATAAACAGTCTCTAAGCCCATGTAATGTATCGTAAACTTCCTTTCAGATGGTTCGTACCTAGAGAAGACCCACACACAAGGACGTTTGACTATGTCTACAAAGGAGGCTACTGGCGAAGCAAAGTTAAAGGTCATTTTGATAACGTCCCCAGTATTTATTAGCACCATTAGATGCCTTTTATTTTTATTGCATGCGATGCAAGTCTACGATGCTCTTCCAAGCTGCAATCCTGTTACAACTAATAATTCTTTCCAACGATCTCTGAAAAGATGCTTTTTGAATGCCACCAAGTGGTCATATGTCCTCGATTGTGATTGGACGCCTCGGATCCAGTGAGATTTCAGGCCCACGTGACCTCGAACTACGTACTAAGTACTCATTTATTACTGCTGTGATTTAACGCCTTGGATCCAATTAGAAACCGATAAAAGTTCACGTGACCTCGGTATCTAGCATGGGAGGTGTTTTTATTTATTGGCCGGCGGTTCGTGATTGGTTGCTTCGGATCCAATAAGACAAGAGAAAATTCTCACGTGATCTTGTTAGCTGGCATGGAATGCGAATTTATTGGCGATTCGTGATTGGATGCTTTGGATCCAATAAGATAACAGAAAAGACTCACGTGACCTTCATGTTGGGCGCGAATGCATTATTTATATCAAGTCTATATTCTTCGTTCCAAGCAAATACTACAACAACAGAAACTCCTTCATTTGACCGTAATGCGATAACAGAAATCTAAAGCATAGACCAGAGTGAATAACTCATGGCAAATTAATCTCTTACTTTATAAATAATGCCAAGACAAAATTCTTTGGGTGAAGAACTTTTCCTGGTGCTGTAAACAAGTTAAATATCCTTGCCTTTGCTTTCCTTCGTAACACCGCTTTACTCGTCTTTTCTGATGTAAGAATGCTGTTACTCAAGGTACGGTTTTACGGGCGACGAAATCATGCACCTGGTCATGTAACATTGTTGCGTTGCAAGTTGCAGAGTAAATGTTGCTCGTATTACCACTCTGCGCGCAACAAATTTTCTTTGTTGCGAAGAGTAGAGATGGTTTCTACTTCGTGCATCAAAGAAAACTTGTTGCACGCGGAGTGGTAATACGAGCAACATTTACTCTGCAACTTGCAACGCAACAATGTTGCATGACAAGGTGCACGATTTTGTTGCCCATAAAACCGCACTTTTATCCCGTGTGCCACATATGGCTTTGCTTATAAATCTACTGCTGAGCAAATGCTCCTTTACTCTAAGTTGCGGTAATACGAGCAATAAAATTTTGCAACTTGTCACGCAACAATGTTGCATTGCAAGTTGCAGAGCGATGTTGCTCGTATTACCACCATGTACGCAACTTGTCACGCAACAGAACTCGATGCAAGTTGTGGCTGCTTGTTGCAAAAAGTAAAGCGTGTACGCATCATAAATACCATATAAAGACCAACAGTTGAGAACCAATCAACTTGCAATTGAATCCAAAGTGGTAGATGACGTCATGAAGATGGTCCAATTATATGGCGGTTCATGTTCGCTAATATCGATGACGTCTTGTCAAGCTCCTGGATATCTGAATGGCTGGTCCAATCAGCGCACTTGTGTTACGCACCTGCCTTATAAGGTATATCAGCTAACTGTGAACATCCATTGAGATTCCACCAGGCAAACCAACTGATGGCGAGACTTCATGAAATATGAACAAGCACCACAAGTATATGGGACGGTATGGACAAGCACCACAGATATATAAGACGGTTCCCTGCCCAGATGTCGTTCATAGTTTTACGTATTATTTTAGGACATTTTTGCTACTTTCTTTTAAAGAAATGTTCAGATATTTTCAGAGGGCAAAGTCTGGTTTGTTTTAGGATATTTTAGAGTTGATTCTGTTTTTTAAATTGACACCTTTAGACTGTAGGCGGGGCGGAGGCTGATTTGTGGGCGTATTTTTGGTAACGGTGGCTGTGGTGTATTTCTCGAAGTTTGTTCCCAGTCAAAGGATGAATATTAAGTAACACTTTGGTGACACTCGAACCTTACCGTGCCAAACTCGTCGTATTTGTTTCAATATCTTCTAAAACGCGTGGGATTTAAATATGGTTTTTGAAGCTTTTTTAATGCTTTCTAATTTACAAAGCGTTAAATTAAGATAAAAAGCCATGAATCTACTTTAATCTTTAATGTAAAACTAAAATGTGAAGCATAGTTCCTGTGTCTTTACAATAATCCCGTACAACACATAATGTAAATATTGCATCAAAGTTGAATCGCAAATCTCAAGTGAAACCAAGTATAGGGGCTGTAATGCACTAGTCAATTGACACCACCGATCCCCGGGACAGGGCGGGGAAGTAGCGGGACGAGATCACCGGGGATTTAACGTGCACCCAACAGCGTGAATGCACAGGGGAATTTAACGCGTACTTTAACAGTTTTAGCAATTTCAACAGCAAATCATTCTCCGTGGACCGGGAAAAGTGCTAAATTTAACACTACGTGAATGTTAAATTCCCCGCCCTGTCCCGGAGATCGGGAGGTGGGGGTTTCAATTGACTAGTGCATAATGCTGAATTAAATCTTTATCATCAAAAAAATTATTATTTCTAGTTTACTCGCATGGATATCGTTTTTGAAACGGTCGTTTCATCCTTAACAAATTATTTTATCGAGTTAACACGACACAAGCACTTTTCTAAATTATTTTTTCCTTTGCCAAGTGCTTATGGTGCATTCGAATATTAACAATGATATATATATATATATATGTATGTATGTATGTTTAACTAAATTTACTATAGTTTTATTTACCACGGTTTGAGTAAGTCAAATCGTCAAACTTGTCGGAGACACGAGGCGAAGCCATAATTTCAAAA
The DNA here is from genome assembly GCA_011800005.2 of Stichodactyla mertensii. Taxonomy (NCBI): domain Eukaryota; kingdom Metazoa; phylum Cnidaria; class Anthozoa; order Actiniaria; family Stichodactylidae; genus Stichodactyla; species Stichodactyla mertensii. The sequence goes on from JAAAQI020145902.1 coordinate 18,352, forward strand.
CGCAGTCCATTACAGTTTTCTTTGTGAGTAGGGTTTCCCAATGGCCTTGAAAAGTCAGGGAAATCTAGAAAATTTTCAAGGTCAGGGAATTGTCAGGGAATTTTGTATTTAGGGAAATTATAAAAATGTGCCAAAAGTCAGGGAATTGTCAGGGTATTTGTGAGCCAGTAAATGCAAAGAAAAACGTTTTTTTAGAAATTAGGGGTTTCCTTTGGAATTTTACTAGAGAGATACTGGAACCGTATACAACCCTTTTTGTGTTGAGTGAAGTCAGTGAAAAATGGATTTGAAATGAAATGTTCAGTAAAAAGTCAGTGAAAAGTCAGGGAATTTTATTTTACCGGGAGAGTGGGAACCCTGGTGAGATTTATCCAAAATGACCCCCTTTTTTGAAATTTGGGATTTGGGTTTTAGGAAAGTTCAAGAAACTGTTAGACATGGTTATACGTTGCGCTTCGTAATTTGAGGGTTCTCAGTGTGACGTTATTACCTTTATATCCATCACATATTCGTTAAGATCTAGAAGTCCTTTTTTCTCACCAAAGAAATATATTTTGTTGGGAATTTGGGTAAAATTTTCGGTTTTAGAAATCGATTCTATTTGGGCACATTTTAATAATATATCAGTCGAATTTTAGCTCTAGTTAAACATACTAAACCAAATCTTAACTTGATCTGTTTGGTCTGCTTTGAAGTTATTAATAATGTGTCCTTGTGATTACAAAATAAAGTTGTCCACATTTAATTGTTTGGTTATTCATTTTATAGAGCGCGGTCAGTGACTTCAAACCTTTTTCCGACTTTGTATTCTTGTGCTTCACCAAAAGGTCCGAAATTACTTCTCAGATATTTTCAATACTTCTTACTAATTTTTTCAAGAGTATATATATGTATATCTTTTGTTATGTATTGCTGGTCAAAGTAGTATAGCCTGTACGGAAATCCACCAACCAGACCTTTCTGCCCTTTGCAATTGCTTTCTAAATTTCTGAGCAACTTTCTGGCAGTTTTTATTTGTTTGTTTGTTTGTTTGCTTGCTTGTTTATTTATTTATTTGTTTCTATATATGTTGCAATCTTGGTTTTGCAAGTGACGTCATCGCGGCCGTATCGATGACGTTGAACAAAGAAATTCTCATTAGGGATTTCTGTTTGTATCATCAACATGGCCGCCATGTCTTCCTCTTTGGAATTGGCTTCAAACCATTAATTGCTATAATTTACAGTTGCTATCACTTCAAATTTCTCTTTTATCCGTTTCCTGTTTCGTGAAAAAGAAGCTCGGCTGGCTCTTTTGGTTATCATGGGTTCAGTCCGTGGCCAGACACACAGACTTCATTATTTTCATAAATGCGTCTCCCTTGATAGAGCTTCGGGAGAAGGCAATGAAAAAACTGTTTCTTCTAGTTTGATAGTACAGGGCTGCATTGACTGAGAACTTAAAGTCGAGAAAGTTCGACCGCGTCCCTCAGCTCCACCACAGCTTTGCTTCCGGCTGTAATCACCCAAGGAGACGAGCTGTGAACTTGTTGTTGTAGAAGACGACGACCGTTGCTTTTTGAGATTTAAACTCTGGTAAAAATACGTAGAAGACGCGCTGGGGCTCCTTGCACGACGTTCGTCCTCGAGAAGGACACGAGGGTTGAAATTGCCATTGAAATAATAAATGAAGGGATTGCAGATTGAGTTAAACAAACCAAGCCCATATAGCCCCAGTCTCACCGCGTCCATAGGATTAGGAAACCCTTTGAGGCGCTCCTCAAGGAAACCGCTGTACACTACGAACGGAGTCCAACAAACAAAGAACACAGCGACCACAATAAGAAGCATTCGTACGACTTTCTTGCGCGAGCCATCCATTATTTTAGAGTTTTGTCCGTTCTGCTTAGACTCTGATATGAAAGAAAGCTGCTTCTTTCGATTCCAGACTACGCGTGCTACACGGTAGTACAAGACGGTCATTGTCGTTACTGGTACTACAAAAGAAGCCAGGAATAGCAAAACCAGATAAATTTTTCCAGGAAGACTTTTGTTGGGTATCGGGGTACAATAATGTACGCTTGTCGTGTTCGATATATCGATAGGGACTAAAGAAGAAAAATAAAATGTCGGCAGAAACTGTAGGATTGAGTACAGCCAAGCGAACGACAGGAGCCAATTGGGACGGAAAATCCTCAGTCGTGGAGCTTTTGAGAGTATAGGTCTTGCTAATGATAAGTAGCGATCAGTGCTGATCACTGTAAGAACAGCAATGGAAATCGTTGGTGATATGAACTGGAAAAATGAATTGAGAAGTTTATTAGTTCAGAACGCCAGGGATCGCGATCGCAGTTCGGATTTTGAGCCCACGGTGTTAAGCGGTCCAGGCACCCTTTCTAAGACTGACACACCTAAGACTGAAACCTTTGAAGTTTTTCTTTTCATTCTGCCTTCGTCAGGCAACATGGCTCACGAATATCGAAATTTAGCATATTATCATACGTTTTTCAACTTTTCTTACCTGAACAAACCTAACAAACTTACAAAGTACAACATCCAATAGGTCAGCGGTTGTTGGGTAGTGGAAATTGTTAAATATGGTCAGCGGTATGCATAGAACACATACGAAAAGGTCGGATATGGCGAGATGAAAGAGAAACAACTGAACGGGAGATTTGCGTCCACTTCTACGCAACGTGGTGATTATCGCCAATACCAGTCCATTCCCTATAATACCAATGAACGATACGAAACCTGGAAAAAATTAACAAAAATATTGTTTATTTGGGGCGCAGATTTTAATTCTACGTCGTAGACACTTTCTTTTTTCATACGTAGAAGATTTTTAATTTTCGGAATATTTCGTAAAAACTAAAAGCGCGTCCGTGTTAAGTTTTACTCCGCATTGTACTAGCTTTCTTTGATCACCTAGAATTTGCGTTGTTTCCGACTGGACTGACAAAGAATCGTCAAAAACAAAGTCCAGAAACCTGCCACGCACGTCCTCTGGAACCAAGGTCAACAAACATGTTATTGTCAGTAAATCTCAAGACTTTTTATCACGCTGAGAGACGAAGACTCATTCATATTTGATGTTTTTTAGACATGATTTATTTAATTGCCGTTCTTGGCTAGTTTGTTTACTGATTGGCTATTACAGGAAATTGTCAAGACTACACAATCAAAGCTGTTAGTGGCAAATAATCCTTGTTAACATTACAACCCAAACAGCCTCTAATCAATTTTGCTCGGACGTATATGATAACTGTTATAACATCAAATAAGCATGCCAGTAAACCTTCGTTCACTGATAAACTTTCTGTCGAAAACCCACAAGAATAAAGACGAAAGTGGTCATACAACTTTGATATCGACTCATCTCTTTTTTTTCGGGATATTTTTAGTTTCTTTTGTTTATTTATTTTTTTTCTGTCTTTTTCTATCTCTTCTTTTTTCTTTCCATTTACCTCTATTTTTCTTTCTTTATCTCGCTATTTAATTTTCTGTTATTTATTTCTTCCGATTTATTTCCTTTAGTTTATATCCTCACACTTGTAACAGCTTTACATTTAACTCTAAAATGATTTACACTGCTTTTCTTGTTCTTGTCATACACATTTTAATCCCAGTAAGTTCGCTCTAAACTCTTCTTTTAACTTCTAATTTTCTCAGTTTATAATGACAACATGTCAGCCCACCAGCGAAGATTCCTTTAAAAGTTGGCATAGATCTTTTCCGATGGCGGTGGTTCCTCTAAATACCTATTTTAATTTCAATATGGAAATACGTTCAACCTTCGTCGTAGTATTATGACCAACAAAAAGTCTTTTGAACTAAACTTTTCAGGTTCTAAAATATTTTAAAGCGTATGACGAATAGACTCACCAAAAGACTCACCCAGACGATCACATTTCACTCCTGCCTTCAAACCGTTTACTCATAAATTATGTAATAGTTTAAAGTTTGTTTCAGCTCAAACTAATTCGAAAACTGAAATCGATGGTTGCTTTGTTATTATTACTTAGATAGCATACTGTCTAGTCGCTCTCGTTACACTTTCTGCCAAAAACGTTTACTTTTCATAATTGTTGTCAGTGAACGGTCACGCTGGCAGTCTGTTGCCGCATCCGCTCAAAAGGTCTTAGTAAGTTAGTAAGATGGGAACTGAAAGGGATTGGAAACTTTAATATATCATGAAAAAATGACTTTAATAATGAAAGTAAATGAATCCTGTGATGAGATAATGAAAGAAAGAACGAAAAAAGATGGGAAGAAAGAAAAGCAATAGTTAATGAGACAGGAAAGAAAGAGAAGAGAATGAAATGAAATGAAATGAAATGAAATGAAATGAAATGAAATAAAGTGAATTGAAATGAAATGAAATGTAATTTTGAGGACTTGCTGTCTGCTATTGGTACGAAATAAAGTATAGCTCTGCGGAAACATCACGTATTTCTTATTTTGACCCCTGGTGCATGGTATTTCGTGATATATACGCCTTAAATCAGTGACGGTATGGTGTAACTGATATGACTCATCGTATTATATGACACACACTTCTCTAGTTTGATTAACAACATCTCTCTCCACATAAAATTCAAACATTTTTTTTTCTTTTCCGATTTCGTGTCCTTTCCCTTCCTCTGCATTCTTTTTCTTCTTTTCTTCCTCTTCTTTTTACTTCCTTTTTGCATTTTGTAGTTCCCCTCTTACTTCCTTAATTCTACAAAATCTAGTTCCTGTGGACTAAATTCCAAAATAAGCTGACCAACTTTAATTACTCAATCAATAGACAGAATGCCAATATGGCGTCCAATTAGAATTGCTATTGTTCTGGACTCACTAGCCTCGTGTTCAAGTGGAAACACAAAAGCGTTTTCACATGTGAGGCTTTACTTATATTTTAACTTTCCGCAAGCTGATTACCCAGATTACCATATAGATTGATTCCTAAAAATTGGAAAACATGTCGCTGAAGCGACGAGAGCATTATTCCTAAACCATCACTCAACCATTTTTTACGGTAGCTTTTTCGCATTTTAATGTTTAATGACTTGAAATTTTGCAAACAGCTCTAAATATATCTGTCGAACTAAATACAGACAGTCGAACTAAATTTACGACAGTTCAAACTTATAAACTACGTCAATGATTTCATTTTCAAAAGTCTTCATGAAAGAATATGTTTCATAATTAATGATCTTGATGCAAATTTTGGTGCCTAACAAGTTTGGGTGAAATTATTCAAGTCCGGTTTCGTCATACAATTTGAGAATTATACATCACTTACCAATGTTTAATTATCTCTTTAAAGTCACTTCTGGTATATACGCTCATACACTTAAAGTAGTGCTAGCGCTCTTGTTCTGTTGTTACTACAATATACTAATTCAGGACATGGTGTTTCATGTTGTTTAGATGATTACGATTCGTCGTTTATAAAAAAAAACTTTCAATGCTGCTTCATAAACCAAGATAGGATTTTTTGTATATAAAACGGGTCATTTCAAGGTTTATAAAAGCACCGCGAATGATCTCGTAACCGGCTCTCCTTCTAGTCTAACTTGTTTAAACACTGCAATAACTAACTAAGAATACTAAATTTGGAATTGAAGTTACAAAATGGGGGCAACATTAGACTTAAGAACGAAAAAAATCTGTAAACATGATAAAACATCATTTCTTTACAACTAGAACCGCCGGCTTACCTAACAGAATCGCTACAACCAGAAAGCCTGTACTCTTTGTCGTCCATACTTCCATTTTTAGGGTTTTTTTTTTTTCGGTATTCAAGTCCACTTCAAGCTAGGCGGATGACATCGAACTGAATGGTCTCTCGCGGAGTGTTATTAACCGGTTTATCTGGTGTCCGTCTATGGATTATGTCAAGTACTTTGCCTTGAGTTATACTACTGCTCAATTCATCAAATGTCTTTTAATTCTGGCAATCATTTCTTTAACTTCCCTTGTTTTCGACTTCCTGTGTTTATGAATTCATTCCCTGCGTATCCCATAATGTGATCACTTCAGGGCCAATAACCAAGCGGATTTTTCGAATTAAGATGAGAAAAAGCTCGCTCGATAATAAAGTTTAACATTACTCTGAGGAACTGTTTTCAAAGAGTGTTAGGTCTACGTGGATAACATTACCATAGTTTGTAACAATTTTTATGGTATTAGCGTATAGATGCTGGTAAAATATGCGTTAATGTGCAGCTGCTTCCCTTGTTAATAATAAGCTGGATCTTAGCGACCGTTGGCTGTTACAGTATTGGCTGATTTGTTGCACGTCTGTCCTTCCCCCCCCCCCCCCCCCCCCTGACCTCCAGCTTTTTTAGTCATGAAGTCTTAGCAAGTGGTCAATAGCTCACTTTCGTGATGTTCAAACGCTAGACTTCATGCTTGATGCTAAATCACGCTTGGTGGCGTGAAACGACTGACATTTCTTTGAATATGTATGTCACTCTTTTCTGCGCGACTTGCTTCGCACGAAGCCTTCCTTCAAGGACTCGAAAGTGGGCTATTCAGGGGGTGTTTTGAACACAGGGAGAGGAAGGGCAAGGGTTTTCCAAATAGACAACATTCAGTACTTTTATTTCTTGTATTGCTCAAACACAAATCATTCTTTTGTATTCTCCTTACGACAGCGCATCTTCAATTTGAAACAATTCCTGCTTCGTTTCCGCTTTTATTTCCTCTCCACGAGGGAACTCCTTTGTTCTGGTCTCAAGACAAATCACTCGCATTCATTTTCATACTGAAAAGATTATCAATGTTTTGCGCATCAATTAAAAGAAATTTACCTAATATTGATACTAAAAAAGATGCGAAATTACATATCAACCTGCCCAAAAGGTGTACGAATGCGCGCTTTTATGTGGTCCAAGATTAAGGCTGATGCGACTGCGTATAATGAATTCTGGACGGGTTTAACTGTTCAGTGCTAAGCGCGGCCAATATATTGATCTTGCTAATCAAAGTCTCCGAAATAGCTTGCTAATTTCTGCCCGATTTTTAAAAGATCCATTACTAGAAGATTATGATAAAGGTTCTTTATATTAGAGTGAAGTGAATAAGGAAGGAAGGAAGACAGATTTGTTCGGTTTCTCAAGAACGATTAATATACCTTCACTTTTGCTTTCGGCTATTTTTGCTCGTTTGTTGGCTGGTGTTTTGTGATGAAAGTGAAAAATAACACACACACACACACACATACAAGAAAGTTGCAGTTGTAACTGAAACGAGTTTGTTTGATTCGCAACCGGAACAAACAAAAAACTTCATAAAAAAAATCCATAAAAACTTCTGTTCTGAAACCGATAGAATTTTACTTTTAACAAAGTGTAATCACATATTTCCCTTGTAACTCTGTGCCACATCTCTACTCCAATTGCATTCAAAAGTACTTCCTCTTTCCATAACCTGCAGGCCCGATACTTTAATAGACCGTGTTCACGATAGCCGCCATGATGGTTTTCATATTGTAATGCAAATTAGCCAAATTAGTCTTCCAGGGGGCAAACATTGGAAGAAATTTTAAAAACAGCAAATTTCAAAGATCAAATTCAGTTTTATTTGACAAATACTATTCAAGCATGCCAACGTATGTTATGGGAGCAGTTGAAAATCCTCGATTCATGATTTTAAGCTTGTTTGACCTCTCGGAAACCGTGTGACTTATTAGCATCACAACGAGACAAGAAATATGGCGGCTATTGTGAATATGAACCATTCTTTGAGCCCCCGCGTCGCGCAGAGAAATGAAATGTAGGGTGTAGATGTCGCTTCCCACCAGAGTCTTGGACCTGCCTTCTGAAGCCGGGGAATTTTTGTTGGTTGTCTCTTGTCGGCTTCGAGGTTTTTTTTTTTTTTTTTTTTCCGGTTTTCCGGTTTTCCGGTTTTCTTCCCCCCGAAAAAGCCAACTTGGAACGAGACCAAAGGTTTTTCGGCTGAATAGCTTAAACCACGTGTTTAAAACAAAGTGCTCCCAGTATTCTCAAAGCTATCGTCATCAGATTGGCCCAATTTCTGTGGAGCTTTGCGGTTTTATTTTGATAAAATAAAGTACACAAATCTGTCAATATTTACTTCTACATATTTAACAATAGATTCCACATTTTGAATGTGGTTTACGTGTTTATAGGTTATTGTATACTGTATTCGTATCTATGTGATATGCGATCTCAAAATTTTATCTCTAAAAATTATTTATACCGAAATCTATGGTTTAGATATATCATGTTGTAAGTGGTGTTTAATAAACGAGCAGGAGTGTTTTATCAGGTTTTAAAACCACGAGGCGTAGCCGAGTGGTTTTAGACC
>JAAAQI020145903.1:0-11392 GCA_011800005.2 Stichodactyla mertensii
TAACATAAATTTATGTGATTCACCGTTAGGGTTTAACGTATTCTCTACTATAGACTAACATAAATTTATGTGATTCACCGTTAGGGTTAACGTATTCTTTACTATACAGTAATATAAATTTATGTGATTCTCTTATATTTTTAACGTATTCTCTGCTGTAGACTAACATAAATTGATGTGATTCACATGTCGTCGCTCTGTTTTAGTGATTAACTAAGCTGCAGCCCATGCAAGAAGCGTTATCTATGACACTTTGATACAGCGCTGATCTATATGAGTGGATGCAGGAAAATGAACACTGAAGTTGCGCAATAACTATCCCAACAGCCTTTGTGGGTATCTACTGCACTGGCTTCCCGTGACCAAAGTAACTTAAACGTTATGAATGTCAATCAAGGCTTTCGTAAGGGTGGGTGTGGGAGTCATGTGACATGTAACACCTTTTCGCATGCATTGTTTTGTAATATCCGCTGTTTCTGTCCCGCATTTCAGCTAACTAACCTAAACTATTTATTTTGACTCTTTTTTCTACCTCGTGCATGCCTTTTAGGCTATAACTTGCTACGTGTCAATCAAAAGGATACGATAGTTGCAAATTTAACAAAAAACTAGCAAAACAAGGCGACGTTTCGTTGTCATCTTGACAACATCTTCAGGTCCGTTACAAAAAAAAAAAAAAACAGCGCAACTGACGCAAAGATGCTGTTTTTGTTAAATTGTCTTTCCAATTATTAAGTCAAATCATTAATATTTCCGAAGTAGATACACACTTATTTCATAAAAACGTTGTCAATTGGGTGCCTCGATTTACAATAGGACAATACAATACAATACAATACAATACAATGCAATGCAATGCAATGCAATGCAGTACAGTACAATACATACAATTTGTTTAAATTCGAGTTTATGGTAGCATGTACATGCTAATATGTCCGAAAAAAGGAGACCGCAAGGGATGTTGGTCAATTAAACTGTAATTAGCTTATTCACATGAAATCATCATAGAAACACACGTATTCACCTGTAGAAATGAAGATGACATGGAAAGTTGTACCTCGGTATCAGGTGAAACTATGAAGAAATCAATTACAATTAAAAGTACCTACGTCCCTTGCGGTCTCCTATTGTCAATTGTCCATCGATACTGAGAAAACCTTTTCTGAAATAAGTATACATCTTTCTTTGGTCCCTTACTTAACGCACTGTCTGCCAGACACACCCATACTGTATGGAACATGAGTTGGCATTTAATGTCTTAAAGCATGGGTATTTGTAAAATCCTAAGAGCAAGAATATAGCACCTTCTTGGGTCGAAGTGACGCGGTTTAGTTCCAGCAAACGGTCGCGCTAAACCGAGTATAACCAATGTAGGCAAGTCTGGCAGGTCTTCAGCCATATCTCTGGCATTGATAGCGGTGATTCGAAACGCATATTTTCCTATTCGTATACGTCTTTTACGGTAATCAAAAGAATCTCTAAAAAGTTTGAGTTGCCTTCCATTGCAGCTTAAAATTCCAACTGACGGGCAATTTACACCTTCTACATATTTATATTCCTTTATTTCGGAGCCGAAGATTTCGCCAACTGATGACTTGGCTATTTTCTGTAGCTCCTTGAAGGTTTTCCTTGGTGAATTTAACCCCATTTTTATTGCCACGTGATCAACGAGTAAATCTTCATTACAGTGTGGCAAAGGCGTAAACATCCCCAAACTGTCGCCCGGAATTCTCAACGTTTGGAAAGCATAAATATTATCAATCTTTAAAGGTTCATCCCAGCAGCAACACCCTTCTTGAGGGCGGTACAGTGGACGAAGAATTTTCCCGCATCGGAAATCAAAACCCAGGTGACAATACCCTGCTTTCATTGCTGTTTGAGCGATTATCTCCAAATTCACGATACTTTCTTCTTGTGAGTTTTGCTCGTCTTCAATGTCAGGAAAGTAATCAAATTCGGGCTCCTCGGACGATTCTTCTTTGAAGTCACCCATGAGTAAATATCCAACTTCCGCTTCACTTGGTAAAACGTGAAGAATACGAATATCAGAAAAGATTTCGATTCTTGGCTCGCCGTCCTTGTCTGTATAGTTCCACAATGGTGTTCCTTTTACTTCAATGATGACACTAATCTGATCTGGACATTTTTCGCACTCAATTTCTACACTCATTTTAGCCGAATAATCTTCTAGTAGTATAAAGCCCATGGGTGCATATATTTCTGTTAACCTCGTGCTTAGCTCAGCTTGGTTTTGGTATTGCTCTTCGATTTCTTTGATAGACACAGACTGAGTGTGTCCACACGTACAATCGTACCACTTTCGTTGAGGTGTGGATGTGGATTCCATTGTGTTACTTCTCTGTGGAAGATAGTTATCATCTGAAATCCATAGCAAAACGTAATGCACTTGTAAATGTAAAGGAACGTTTACACGGGCGATGTCTTCTGTGATAAGCAATGCGATTTTTGCCGCGATGCAAAATCGCGCGTGTACCTATTGGCGATTGTAAGGCTGATTTCTAAATTCACGCCGCCGATGACTCGCCGTTGTTTATTGTGCTCGAATTAAGTGCGATTTTGCGACGATAGCATTCAAATCGCCACTCGGCATGTTTACACTCGCGATCATTGATTATAGTTAAATCACCCGTGTAAACGGGCCTTTAGGTCGGGCGGGTTGTAGGAGGGGTTTATGGCGCGCGGTGATTTCATTTTTCCCCTCAAATTTCTTCCTCAGAAACCAAAAGGATTATTCAAATGTGTTAAAAATTAGAGGTTTTCGTCGTTGTCACCAACGAAAGCTGTTATCAAATTTTAATTTCCCTACCAGGAAGTATTTCACGGAACAGTCAAAATGATAACAACGCATAATTAACTCAAACCCCTGCCACAGGTATTCTCCCGAGATCCGAGGTAATGAAAAATATTATTATCAAGGGATCGGTTGGATTGTTTTACATGGACGAAAAGGTCAGACTGAACTAATTCGAATTCTTTGCCCATAGTATGACTTTACTGTCTGAAGTATGTGAAATCAAAAACACTGCAAAGAACGCCTAAAATACCGCCGTAAGACAAAGAACTTCGAAGAACAAGAGATATAAAAAACAACAGTTTTGTTTTTAAAATTACTGAAGTGGAATTAGCTTGCTCATTTCCCTTGACCATATGGATAATAAACAACCCGCGTAGACCACGCACCCGTACACGACGCATAAGTTGTTCACCGAGTTATATCCATCCAAGCAGCTTATTAAAGCACAAAGATTTGCACAGAAACTGGGTTAATTGCGCTTTAACTAAAACCCTTTTCCAACATGTTGGAGTCAATCAAAGTGAGAAGAAAAGGAAGTAAAGAATGCCATCTGGAGTTAGCCTGGATTGTCACCGAACGAGGCATAATCAAAATTACTTTCGAATCTACTCGTTAACATCTGTCTCGGGGCATAGAGCCATGCGAATTGATTCAGACATTTCGAAAAGGCTTAATTTATTTCTACCTTATGAAGTACTTACGTCTTAGTTTTCATGAATGTGCTTTTCTTGGTAGTTGTGGCTGTGGTTTTTGCGGCGATCACACGCTAATGGATAGCACGCTAATTCACCACTTTCCATACATCGGTTCACTAACCAAACACAAAGCTCTCGAGCGAGGCGTCAAGGTCCAGTGGCCTTAGTTTCAAAGGATTATGCAAATTTTACCTTGGAGCCTTGGTTGAATGCTTTGTGTTTGACCAGTGAACCGATGTATGGAAATTGGTGCATCTACAGACCGTGGAGGTTTCTTAGCAACGGATTTTAAAACCAGCAACATCTCTAAGGTGCGGTAATACGGGCAACTCGTCATGCAACATTGTTGCGTTGCAAGTCGCAAAGTAAAACGTTGCTGCATGGTATTACCACTCCACGCGCAACAAATTTTCCTTGTTGTGAAGAGTAGAGATGGCTTCTACTTCGTGCAACATAGAAAATTCGTTGCACGCGGAGTGGTACGTAATACGAGCAACTTTTTTACTCTGCAACCTGCAACGGAACAATGTTGCATGACGAGTTGCCCGTATTACCGCACCTTAAATTACGATATGGATACCTTTCTGCTGTAGGAATTGCCCTATTTCATTATGACGTCACGGCTTGTTTATAAGGGGACAGAAGGGATTTGGCTTGAAATTGTATATTTTACCGAATTCTTGGCTATTAGAGAAAATACGGCAAGGAACCGCTTACTGTATGCAAATTACTCCTGAAAGTAAAGCTCTCACAAACTTTGACCGATTTTCATGATTCAAACTTTATTTATTAGATAATAAAATAGAAAATGATAAATAAAACAAACAATGAACTAAGTTTAATACAAAAAATTCTCTGCTTCTTAAAATAGATAATCTTTTCTTAGCATGTTTTCCTTTCGTTGATGTCATTGGAACTCAAATAATTATAATTTTATTTTGGATGCGATAATGATCTACAGTTTAACTGAATTTGGTTAGTTTAGGCATTCAAAAAATGTTTCCAAAAATCGCTAAAAAGTAAACATCGCTAAAATATTTACATTTTATTTATAATAAAAAAATAACCCGTCAAGTTGTTCAGTGATGTCTTGTGTCTGTGACTGAATTGTGTATTTGTTTTTACGATCATTAACCATTAGTTGGCAGCCTGTTATTGATAGGCTATTTTGTTTCCTCTAAAAGGGCTCGTAAAATCGCAAAACTTAACGGGCGCCGTACGCCGTGAAAAAAATTTTTAGTCCTAATATAAGAGTATTTTTATTAACATAAATAACTTACCAAAATAGTTCTTCATTTTGACAAAGTTTGAGAAAATTCGATTTTTTTGTTTGTTTTTTTTTTGTTTTTGTTCTGCACGCTTCAGGCGATATTTACAGACAGCCGCGCTTAATTGGAGTAAATAGATAGCATGACTGTTCCTTCCTTACCAGGTAAGGAAAAAAGAAAAGAAAAAGAAAAAAAAGAAAGCGAGTCCTGTAGCGAGGTGTTTTGGGGTTCCTGTAGCCTTGGGCTTCCTGTCCTTTTCCTCTAGTGTCTTTTCTTTTCTTCTCTTTCAGTCTTCATGCCGGAAGTGCAAATCTAAGAAATCAAAGGAATTCCTTGGGACGTTTTGATAGCTAAATATTGAGAAAGAATTTCAGGTATTAGAGAATTTGATAATTCCATAATATCAGCTCGGTTTTATTTCCCTTACGTAGTTTGCATTGCAGTAGAACTTTAATTCGAGAATAGGCAGCTGAATTTGGAGGGCAAGACAAAAGAATCTCAACTCCAGAGAACCAGAAACCTATTGTCTTGCCCTCCAAATTCAGCTGCATTTCGACGTGCTGCAAGGGGCCTATTCTTGATAGAGAAATCCTTAACTGTAGCTTACCCAGGGCTGTACCGTACTGTACCACGAGCACACGGTACACGCCGTGATTGGACGAAAACAACGGGAAGCCATTTTGATGCTAGCTCGTACCGTCCAGGTACAGTGTACGAACTTGAACCAACTTCTCTGTAGTCGGTATTTCCGGGTTCAAATCAGGTTACACTATCTTAAAATTTCATGTAACAATATTAAAATTCGAACCTTTTTAATTAAACCTGGACGTACTGGCATCTGATCTTGATTGTCGATTTACAATTCAGAATATTTAGAAAGCTAAACCAAGGCATAGCCCCCATACTGGGATCCAAAGGATCTTCAATGACTTGCTTTTGTTATATCCTCCAACATGGCCACCATGTTCTTGTCATCTTCCTTAATTCACCTAGGAATAACTTGTAAACCGCCTAAGCTGAAGGAAAGTCAAGAAGACTTTTAATTAAAAATTTATTTAAAAATAGTCATGGACTTTGTTTCAATGTCTTTTAGAGAAAACGACATCAACATTTCAATTCCCATTCCTTCAGAATACAAAATGACAGCAGCAGCAGCAGCCATCGTTGTTCTTGGATGTCATACAAATCCAGATGGCACAGCATCAACAATGATGATACACAGGGTACAGGAAGCAGCAAAAGTGTACCAATCACTCTCGGCTGAAGACAAACCACACCCATGGGTGATATTCACTGGGTACCAGGCTCCTGGTGAACAGGTATCAGACCAGTATCATAGTGGACCAAAATGGGACATGTTTATAGTGATAGTGTCAAGACCAATTAATAACCTCAAGCCCTGAGTGGAGGGTGCACCCCCTGAAATGAACTGTTTACAGTCAATTATGGCTTAAATAATTATTTACTTTTTGGTGCTTTTTATTATAAAGAATGAGAATCTATAAAATAAATACAAAACTCCAGCCACATTACTACTGGACAATACTGGAATTTGATTCAAATTCCTTGGGAAGATTGTTGAAAACTTAGGCTATTGGCCTTCATTATTCATTATAACTGTTAAGACATCTTTATTTTTGCATCACAGATCATAACAGAGGCAAAAGCAATGTATAATTACAACCAAGAAGAAGGCTTGATTCCTTGTGATCATGTTGTTTTGGAAGAGAAAGCTGAAACTACTGCAGGGAATGCATACTGGTCAAGAGTCATTGTTGATCATTTGGGAATTGATAAAGTTCATGTGGTCACAAATGAATTTCACATGCAGAGATCAAAAGTCATATTTGAAAAGGTAACATTTTACTAGCAATTAATAAAATAGTTGACTGAAGAGAATGTAATAATAATGTATATTTGTATGGAAAATCATAGGTAGGCTGTATACAGTATCATTACCTTACAGTCACATAATATTTGCCAACTTTATAATTCTATAGCAAATTTTTTTTTGACTTTCACTCTTATCAAATACTTTTAAGTTTTTCTTCATCTAGGCATTTTTTTTTCAACTGAAGGTTGCCTGTGTCCATTTAAACTTGATGGGTCATTGGACACAAATGAATTCTTACAAAGTAATGGATCACTTTGCCAACTTTTCTTGGAAAATTTTCAAAACTGGGTCATGTTCTCTTTAATTATGGGGTAGGATGATATCACAAAACTGGAAATGTATTGTTCAATTCAATGACAATGCATTGCAGTTAAACTTGCTATTTCTCTGTCATTCTTAATGTTAATGATAATGACAATGATAACAATACAATCATTTATGCAGGGTTAACACTTCAACAAAATTGCTGTTATTAATGCGTTAGCTCTAGATTTTACAATTTCTGAAGTTACCATTTACTTGATGGCTGACCGTCAATTGATTTTCAGCTGTACCCTTCTGAAACCTACAAGTTCTATTATCACCCAACGATGCAACAACTAGATGATCAAACACAAAAATGGAGAAGAGAGAGAGAAGAAAAGCTCATGCATCAAGTAGATTTTGACATTTCAGAGGTTGTAAGAACCATTAAGGTATCACCAGATGACAAGCCAATCACCATATTACATTCTCCCATCATCACAAACCAAGTCTTTAACCATGGTTTTACTACAAGGTTTGGTGGTGTCTCAAGATACACGACACTATCTTCATTAAATCTCATGTTTAATCCAAGGCGACGAGACCCCCAAGTTAATGTGCTGGAGAATAGACAGCGCTTGGCACGTGCCTGTGGATACCATCCACAGCAATTCCACATGGCTAAATGTGTACATGGTGCAGGAGTGTGGGTCATTGGAGATGCAGAACCAGATAGTTATGATGGCTTGGTCACTGACAAACCTTATGTGACTATTGCAGCACCTGGTGCTGATTGCACTATTTTGCTCTTCTGTGATCCAATCAAGAAGGTATAAAAAACTCAGAGACCTTTCCTGAATTTGCTTGATGATTACAAAATGGTTTCAAGTCAAGACTGAACTTGATTCTTTCATTTATCAAGGCCAACCTTGACTTGAGACCATTGTTTCATATTATCATCCAAGCAAATTCAGGAAAGGCCTAATGGTGATTTGAAGATTTGGAAGGTAAAAATGAAAATGTAATAACATAATACAAGGCATTGTCCATTAAATATTCAAACAGGGGCAGCTCCAAGATTTTTGAGGTGGGGATCAGGATTTGAGCACCAAAGCAAATACTAAATTCATATTTAGACTGTAAGTAGCTCATCTCAGGAGGATGCACACTCCCTGCACCCACCCTTTTCAAACCACTTCAAAGTCAATTTCTACTGGTTTTCCTTTTGCAAATCAAGTTGATTAATATTTCTATCTTTCATGCAGCAGTTATTACGGCTGCATGCAGATGAGATACAAATGAGCCAGTATGCATTGTATTGACCTGATAGCCTCACTTGAATGATTCTAAAAACAAGAGATTATCACATTGCGGGCTTAGCTGTAATAAGCTGTCTTGAAACTTGTCTCACAATGCTGTCACATTGCATTTTGGTCAAGTAAATCAAACTGAGGCTTGAGAATAGTTAGTGACAAAGATGACTTGAAACTACAGCATTAATCCTGCGGGAGGATCAGTGGCAGATTAAGGGGGAGGATGTTAGGAGTCTGCATCCCCCCAACTCTAAAGACAGGAAATCCTCTTCTGAACAACTACTGTGCCCCTTTCACCAACAAATACTATGGGTGTACACCCACTAAAGACTGGAAAGTGCCCTTCAGACTCCCAGTGCCACTTTCACAGATGCACCCTCCCCTAGAAAGAATCCTGGATTCATTCCTGCTGGAGAGAATATAAAATTTTAAAAATTGTTTCAACTGTACCAGCCCCTAGGAAAAGCCTTTAATTTTCTTCAAATATTTTTTTGCTAAGGTTTGTGGAGCTGCACATTCTGGTTGGAGGGGAACACTTGCAAAAATCAGCCATGCTGTCCTTGATGTCATGATCCAAAGATTTTCATGCAATGTAAAGAATATTTCCATTGCTGTTGGTCCCAGTATAGGACCTTGTTGTTTTGAGGTTGGTGAAGATGTGGCAGAACAGTTTGCAGCAATTAGCAATGACATCATCTTAAGAAAAGAGAATGCACCAAAACCATTTGTTGATCTACGCAAGACAACAAGAATTCTTCTGGAGGAGTATGGCATCAAGCCAGAAAGAATAGATGATTGTTCAAGGTAATTTTTAAAACATAAAGAGATGACATGAGATCACAACCGAAATCAGATTTTCTCGTTTTTGCAGGGAAATAGATGGCATCAAGAATTCTAACCGTGTTACCCAATGCACATTTTGTGATCCAGAGAAGAGGTTCTTTTCCTACAGGAGAGATGGTAGCCAATATGGCACTCAAATTGGTTTCATATCTGTAATCACAGAAGAAGAATCTAAAGGCACATTAGATGTAGCATGATCAAGATTACAACACAAAATCCAGTATTTACATATTGGCATGGAATCAGGATATTATATTCAAATTTAAACAAGTTGTAAATACTTTTATTAATATAATTGTTTCAACTACTTTGTTACAATAAATATTGAACTGAGCTTTCGGACTAGTTGTCCATCATCAGGGCTGAGAATTACAAATAATCACGTGAGCTAACTAGTGTCTGCAAAAGTTCGGTTCAACATTTTATTGTAAAAAGTTGAAACAATAATCTATAAAAATATACCTAGGTACCAAGACCTACTTAAGTTATAGATAGTCCTTGTTTCATGAAGGTAGCAGTAAGGGACTGGGCAGTTCACTGATTTCTATTCACAGATAAAACTGTTAGTCTGGAGTGATGGCACTTAACCCATGACATAGAGATTAGTAGACACTAATTCCATTGTTTTGTGTCTACTAGCTAGACCAACTAGAGGCTTTGCACCATCACGATGGCAGCCATGACAGGAGGCAGGAACAATTGAATCTGGTCTAATCTGATTTACATGAGAAAGAATTCAGTTTCCGAGGGGGGGAAAAGACTGTATTGTTGTGCCTCCTGTCATGGCTGCCATCACATGATGGTGCAAAGCCTCTATTAGTTTTTGCTTCACAGGTTAAGGGCCATCACTCTAAGAGACATTATGACTCCAAGAGAAAAAATGTTTGATGAAAATGTTGGGGGGGGGGGGAGGTGGGGGCAGGAAAAAGGAAACATGGCATACCTAATTTTGCACCAGGCCCCCTCTAAAATATAATGACTACTCCATAACTTATTGCCCTTGTTACAAGATTTAATAGACAAGGTTTTAAAACTGATTGGTTAGGATGAAAAAATTTCTCAACCATTTAATAAGTTGAAAAACTGATAGGAATATATCCTCATTTGCCATTTAACAAAAATAATGGGACTGCAATTATTAAAAACGTTTAGATTCTTAGGGTCAGCCAGAATTGGCATAACTAAACCTGGATTTTTGACAACAAAATATGTAACAGCTCACACTTGATTTTCCAAAAATTTCATATGCACTATAAAGTAAAGAAAAAACAGATTTCAAACAGAAAATTGACCAGGTATAAAGATAAAACCTAAGAATAAATGGAATGTAACTAAATTTTATTACAAACCAGAAAATAAATTTTGGAATTAACTCTGAATAGCATGGGCTATTAATAAACATTATAAAATAACTACTAAGAATCTTGCTTTCTGATTGGCTGAGGCACGTACTTTATAAAGGCACACAGCATTGTGTGTTTGCATCTTTGTGTTTTATAAAAGAAATAAAAACCTGCTGGCTGTGCTGTGCACAATTGTAAAGCACTTGGGTCTCAGTAAAACACTCAAGTGTTGAAGCACTTGGCTATGCCTCGTGCTTCAATCTTCTCTTGTATTCTGCCCGTACCCGCGTCCTTTATAATTGCACACAGCATGCATGCACAGTTTCCACTTCTTCAATATAATGCACATTCCTGTTACAAAAAAAAAATTGTTCAAATGTTGAGATGAAGATTTTGAACTGAGGACTACCCAGGACAGAGTCATCTTTTTCTTTTGCATTCAATATGTGGTTCAAGAATGTGTTACCCCTATCTTTAAACAGAGGGGAATTTCCAGAGGGTGGAAAGAGTCCGAGTTATATTTTAGTACCTTTTTACAAGAAATTTCTAGTGGGGGGATCTCCAAGGTTGGTCAGGTGGTGTATAGCTGCACAAGAAGTGATATACTAGGAATATTCAGACAGTTCTGCCTTGGTATTAAAGAAAAATAGTTCCTTCTTTCTTACCACAAATAATCAATATCAAAAAAGTGTCTCTTCATGTCCCTGTAGTTTCATCTCATGACATTACATTATTGGTAAACATCTTACAAAAAATCTATGGCTGTTTATTACAATTTGCACAAAATGTATTTGTTGAAAATAAAAGTAGTGGTCATGAAAACTTAACCCACTGTTTTTCCATTTCAAATCACAATTAACAGGGTTCGTGCTGGTGTCAGTAAACAAAATTTAAGGAGTTGTCAAGGAGTTTTTAAGGACCAAATAGTAATTTTTAAGTAGTACCTTTTGCAGCAACTTTAACATAAAATGGTATTCC
>JAAAQI020145914.1:0-11392 GCA_011800005.2 Stichodactyla mertensii
GCCCAGTGGTTGAAAAAGGAATTTTCCAAAACTTTCCAGGTCCTGGAAAAATGCATTATCAATTTCCAAAACTTTCCTAACTTTCCAAAACCCGTACGAACCATGAAGAGGTCCTCTGGCACACAGGGTAATAACTAGAGACCCGAAGCAAGTCTACGAACAAACAACAAACCTTCAATAGCAAATACATGCCGCGTCCACATTTTCTCAAACTTCGTAAGTCTTTTGCTTCTCCTACAGCAGACAACTTCGTGTTCCCAATCAAATGTTTCTGTGTAGTAACGTAAAAACCCTATCCACAGGCTCCCCACACTTTCTGTGTTTGGTCTTTTACGCTTCCACACTTTGGACTGAAAAAGGTAGAACGATGGTGTCAAGGAACTGGGCAGAGTCAGATAGAATGCACGCTGTATATCCGTGAAACAATTACTATTTGGAGCGTAATAGTCTAGTATTTAGTTATCAACTATTTAGTTATTGACTAACTAAGAATTCAGTCGTGCATGAACCACACAAAGAAACATAAAGATCACTAGAGGTATGTGGCCAATGTTTTGTTCTCACTGTTCTACCTGCATGATATCTGCCATTTGTTATAAATAAAGTCAATTACATAATGCTTTTCTTTGATTTGTTTCACGGATATATGACGTGAACTCTTATTGCTAATCCTGGAATAAATCTCAAGTAAAGCTCCTAAACTAGTGCAATGGTGTTGGACCGTTTAAATGAACGGTCATGGCATCCTTCTTACCAAGTTGTGGATGTCACTATAAAACCAACAGTTCCAGCCATCTATCATGTTACGTGGCTGAGTATCTCCTGGATATAATTCCTGTAAAACCGGTATGACGGGTGGATCTCGTTTTTGTAGATAGTGTAAGAGCATGAGTATATAAGCGTACGAAGACAGACTTCCTTTGGAGGCGTCGCCAATGTCACAAACCTAAAAAGAAAGTTGGCAAAACAAAATTCATGAAAACCTTTGATTCTAAGACAAGATTCTAAGGCAGAAGTAAATGGTTGGTTACGACGACTACAGTTTTCCTAGGCACTGTCATATTTTTTTCAGAGGGAGATCGTAGTTCGTAGTAGTACGTTTGTTGACGATCTTCGTAGCATGGACGCCATTGCGCACAGCTTTATAGGTTCGGACGCACGATGCCACGTTCACTCGGGGAAATCGCGTGTTCACCCGTAAGAGTAGAACTCGTTTCTACATCTGCGACGTCGTCGATGACGTCACGCGCAACAGTTGCACGGGTGGACACATGGTATGATTTCCCCGTTGCCAAGCAACGTCGCAGAGAACGTCGCATCGTGTGTCCGAGCCTTTTATAATATATAGAATAAGGTCATATGCGCGCACGATGAAAACAGGCCGCACTGCATCTTATAAGTCTCTCCAATGCTGCAGCAGTTTCCGTGATACGTAGCATACGTTCGCGCTACAGGTATTTCCGCTCGTGTGAATGTCCTAAACGTGGTAGCCTTATTCTAGATATCATTGCCTTAAGGAACGAGAAACAGCTGGGTCTGCAAAGGTGTTTAATCTAGGTACTTCGCAAGGATATACGGATTGCGTCTTGAGTATCGACACGACTCTAGTTGTTGCTGCATAACAAGCACGCACCTTAGCGAATAGCTTAAGAGTATAGCCCAGTATAGAGACTCTATCGTCCAGTTTTGCGTATGTAGCCAGCATCTTTGTATTCTCGAGTGCCAATACGTTATACAGACTGATATCGGCCTCTCGCTTGACGCTGCGAAGGTAGAACTTCACGATGGGGACCTGTTGAATACACAGCGATTATAGCTTGTTAATCTGGGCTGAGTTGCTTCTCAACCCACCCATCCCCATATGAGGAAGGAACTTTCCCCATCTCTTCTCCGTAGGGGGGGTTAGGTGAGACGTTGTGGTACACAGGTCACACAGGCCATTCAATTAAGGTGCTGTTACATTAGGCAATTTTCCTTGCAACTTGTCTCGCAATTTTGTCACACAAATTAGACGAGACATTGCCTAGTGTAACACACCAAAAGTGTCTCTCTGAATTCTAATTCTCGCAACGGTTGCAGCAACAAAATTGCGAGACATTTTTTGGTATATTACACTAAGCAATGTCTCGTGCAACTTGTCTCGCAGCAAAATTGCAAGAGAAGTTGCAAGGAAAATTGCCTAGTGTAACAGCACCTTTACTGCACGTTAATCCTGGATGAAATCTTATTTGAAGATATTGGTTGTCATGATTATCAAAACTGGATTAAAAATAATCAGGTTTTGAGTATCTAAGCCCAACAACAGTAACAGCCGCTCTCACGGGATAATAGTCACATGATCTGGGAAGGAAAACATCGTGGAATTTTGAAGTTGAAAACAAAAGAAATGTTATTAAACTATTATAACTATTACGTCATTACCTTTGCTGTAGTTATGGCAACCACACTGCTACAGTCTCTGTGCTGTTTCAGTTTCTTGGCCAGTTGGTTTATTATACTAATACAGTCCAAGTCCTCTTTACACTTGCCATCCAGTGTCATGCAGATATCTAAGTCACTGTCTTTGAAGCCGAATCCATTCATCGATGAACCAAACAGATGAAGTTGAGCATCTGTTAAGTGAGAGACAGGGAAATCGTCAACATGGATGGGTTTTGAGGTTTCAGCGCCAACGAAAACTTGGCGTTCTCAAAAGTCTACATATTTATCAGAAACAGCAGCAGCAGCAGCAAAAACAACAATAGCAGCAGCGAAAGCCAGAAACAGCAGTCACGACAGCAGGAACAACAGCAAAAACATTTAAATAACAACAGCATCAACAATAGAAATATCAATAACAGCAGCAACAACAACTGCAACAGCAACAATAACAACAACAACAGCAATAACAATAAAAATACAACATCAAAAGCAGCCGAACAATAACAGCAGCAACAACAGCAACAACACCCTTTTGGGTGCTGCATCAGATTTTTATGATTTTCAGATGCGCTAAACTTATGATAAAAATAATCGTTACTGTAAATAACAGATAGAGTACTACGTGAAACATTAATTTCCAATGCGTTATATGGAATATTCTTCGGTATTAAGACAGTTATTCTGGGGCTGGTATTCTGAAGAAAATCCTTATAAAACTCTGAAATTCTATTTAGTATCATTGCTGTTTACCTGGGAAAATTTCTTGGATATAATCTTCAAGATTCCACAAAACAGATTCTCTGAACTTCCTTTCTTCTGGTAAAAATGCAATTACGTCTATACATGTACAAAGCACGTGTTGAATTAGTAAGGGAATCAGAGCACTGAATGGAATATATCAAATTTCTTGAGCGTGACTGTGACCGTGCAATTGTCTTACCAGCGACGTGACCACCACAGGAGAGGAAGAATAAACAAACCTCTACTAAGCAAGGAGCTGGATGTAAAAACTAAAAATTTTTGATCCTAACTTTTAAAAGTCTGCTTGTTTTCTTTGCAGTGTTTGGTTGGTTAGTTGGTTGCAAAAACTCAAAGTTTAATAATAAGAATCATTTATTCAACTGACATTGCGCAGGTGTCAATTGGAGAATTTTCAATTGTACATAAGCTTAGAGAAACGTATAAAACGTAAATCCTATAGATTTCGGCAAAAAGAGCTGGTCAGACAGCCACTCGCGCCTGTTTATGACATGAAGAAAAGAATTAAACACAGGAAAAAATTATTTCGTCACCTCTTGCTCTTGAGCAAACTCCAGTAACTAGATTAACAAATCTGCCATCAAGCGGTGGTAAAGCCTTCAATGTTGGTTTCCTAAGATCAGGACAGCAGCTTGAAAGATGGCCATCTTTCTTGCAAACCTGACATTGAACTTCTGGCTTTCTTCCCCCTGAGAGGATTTCTGGCTGAAACCCATAAGAAATCGCTAGACTTGGTTTACCATTGGTAAGCTTTTTGCTTACGTTCTGGTTCATGGATGGGTCACTGCCATCATGTGCAGCAGGCATTTGTGATGGAAATTCCATCACTTTCTTGGATTTTGAATTCTGTGAAGCTTCTTTTTGACTCTTCACATTCAAGTTTTCCATTTTCTTTTCCAGTTCAGTTAGTTCTTTATCTCTACCCTGGGTTTTGGCTGGCCCATCTTCATGTCCTGTGGCCATGCCCTCCCCATTGTCTATATCATCCATTTGGAAGATGTCATCATCATCTTTACCACCATCATGTAACTCCTTTGGTTGCTCTAGAGAGCCTGCTTTTTGGACTGTTGGTTTATCATTAATTCTATCTTCGTCTGATTCTATCTCTTTGTAGACTTCAACCTCATCACTATCTTGATGCGACTGTTTTTCTTTGGAGGAAGAATTAAGCTGATTAAAACATTTATGACTTATCTCTGTAGAAATGCAAAAATCTTAAAGAAAAAAAAAATTAAATTTAAATCAGAACATCAATTTCAAGAATTTAAAAAATAAGGAAAATTAAAATCATTTCTCAAAAATATTTCTGGAATGGAAAAAAGAACTTTCTCACCTTTTTTGATGCTTTTTGGAACTGTCCCAAAGTAAACAAATGATGTGTTCATACAGTTCAAAATATAATCAAACACTGGAACAAGATGAAAAGAGCACATAAGTATACAAAAGGATGCAGTGGATACCTTAACAATAACTTAAAATGAGAAGTCAATTCAGCATTACTGCATACTGTACTACGGCTGTGCTGGATTAGTACCATACATACTCTACTCACATAGATACTGCTCTGTTATACAACATACAGTAATAGACCTTTTACCAAAATGTCAGCTGCAAATTCAAATGAGTAAAAATTTAACTGAGTGAAAAATTAATACCAGCACTAGAAAGAGCACCTCAACTTTAGTAACCCTGCAAAGATTCATTATGTTAGGTGTCATAGCAGCCGAGAAAACATTTTTCCAAAATTGCCAAATTTACAGAG
This sequence comes from Stichodactyla mertensii, assembly GCA_011800005.2. Taxonomy (NCBI): domain Eukaryota; kingdom Metazoa; phylum Cnidaria; class Anthozoa; order Actiniaria; family Stichodactylidae; genus Stichodactyla; species Stichodactyla mertensii. The sequence continues at coordinate 4,943 of JAAAQI020145914.1, forward strand.
AAATGTATGTCTGGGGGTAAATGCCATACATTGACATTTTAAATTGACCCTGTCAAGAGTTCGGGAGGCAAAAGACAACACTTTTCTCTGCTGGTAGGGATTTAAAAGAAAGTGAATAGTAGGTAAATACCCCCACATTTCCTTGGTCAGGTTATATTGATGGTGGTGGTGGTGGTTGTGGTGTTGAGGGATACATTGACTGCTTTATAGAGCAGATTTTCCATGAGTAGTAATCTTGTGCACTGTGATGATCAGTGGAGCCAACAGTGACATTGGCAGTGCTGCATGATGTAAGATTTTACAGTCATATGAAAACTACTCTTAACTAACAGCAGTAATGTGCAACAGTATCCTTTCCTTCTCTCACTTGTAGAGAAGGTAGCTCGCAGGGTACATTGACTGGTGCACAAGATATACATGAAGACAAAAACAGCTGATTTGGACGTCTACTAATAACGTAGACGTGAAGATGAGCTGTTTTTTCTATTTATTAAGAAATAACTTTATAGCAATAAGTACGTGGAGAAAAATCTTGGACATAAGCTTACATACATCCCCACGTACATCATTGAGATTTTAAAGATGGATTATTACTTATAGTAATCTAAGGATATTCAGATCAATACTTACTAAGAATATTATAGCCTTTTATTATAAGCTTAAGTAAAAAAAAAACAGGAAAAGGTATGTTGATCTTATGTAACTATTGTATTTTGAACTTTCAATACGATTACGACGACAACCCTTCTTCGTTTTTAGGTTACGTCATCTGGTGGATTTTAACAAAAGACTTATTAGATCCTTTTGTCTGGACCACCAACATGGCCGCCATTTCTTTTGTCTTTTGATCCTTTTGGGAATGGTTGAAAACCATCAATTCTCTATAAGTTAATTACGAGTATTGTTGCCCGCACGTCCTCTTCTCTGTACTGATAAAATGAACCAAGATCAGTACGTACCTGTTTAGATAACAGTGTCGATAGTCTAAGACCTCGTATTCCTTGAGATAGCATGGTTAAACTCTGGACAAAAGCCTTGCAAAAGAAAAGAGGACTGTCTCTGCTGAATCCAAGATGGCTACCGGTGCAGCTAGTCTGGTAAACCCGTGACCTGCGGGAATCCCGCTAGAGAACACAGGTAACCCAAATCAACGTATCTTTTTTGACTTTTTTCTCTTCTTTTACATTTTATATTTGTCTATCTCTCTCTTTCTTTCATTTCTTATACTTTCCTTGCATATTTTTTATTTTTGCTTTTCTTAATTTTGCTTGAATTCTTTTTCTACTATTTTTTCTTTCTTTCTTTTTTTCCCTTTCTTTCCTGCTTTATTTCCTTCCTTCTTGTCTTTTCTTTCATTGTTATTCATCTCTTGCTCAACTTCTTTCTTTCTCATACTCCCTCTTTCACATATTTTTCGTTGTTTTCGTTGTCCAGTTGTTAAGCGCATTTGAAAACTGTATATATGCAGTTGAATTTGCGCGGCATAAATAAATATTATCATCATCATCATCATCATCATCATCATCATTATTATTATTATTATTAAAACGGCTCCTACGACGCTAACACTCGGCACAGACAAAAAAACAGACTACAACGAAAAGATGTATGAAAATAAATTTTTAAATTATATAAAATACATCTAGTTAAATATACGTTATTGGGCTCCCTGTCAAGCCGATATACAGTGACGCTCCCTGCTGTGATTGGCCAACAAACAAAGGCGACCTTTTTAGAACTTTTATAATGGGGAGTGTAGAGCTTGACTCTTTTATATATTCATTATTCTAGACTGCCCGAGGAATTTTGTACAAATATAAGTGATTCAAAGACTACTAAAGAAATTATAAATGATTAACGCCAGTACTAGAGTTAGTAGTTTGGACGGTGACGTTTAAAAGAAATTTATTTTTGATTATTGACTGCTCTTTTGATCGTATATATGGTTACTATACTCTTGAGTATGAACCACCAACATGGATGAGATATATATAGATTTAAATTTTCTAACTGAGTCGGAGAGAGACGTTTTGCAGGATGTTTTAGCCCGAGATGAGGAGTTCAGAAGACAGGAGAAAAAGCGACTGAGGTTAGTTTAAAAAATATGTCCTTTATTCGTGAAACTTTGGTGCGTGCTAGAACTGAGTGTTTAAGCTTATGACATTAGAGTTTGAGGCGAAAAACACGTTCAAAAACCACCTGTAAAGGCTTTAATCTTTAACCTTATAAGTTATGTTCTGGTTGTTTTGTTTATTTTAGTGGGTTAAAAAAGGAGTTAGACGGTGTCAAACAAGCTGGAGCAAGGGCAGATACCTCGAATTCAAATACTAAAGTTTGTGCAAGGTGTCATGAGAGTTTTGGAGTGATTTTCAACACGGGAGCATTTTGTCCGAAATGTAAAGCTCGTGTTTGTAAGAATTGTCGAAGTGTTCTCAAGGATTCATGGCTGTGTATTTTGTGTGGAAAAGTAAGGTAATTGTGTGAGGTTTTTGTTAATCAAAATTGTTTATAAATCCTCAAAAATATTAAGTAAAGCCAGAAGACCAATAGTTTATGCTTAGCAAAGCTTAAAATAGAAAGACTACGTTTATACGGAAATAAATTTTTCTTTGACTGTAAATTACTCTACAAATTATTCTTTGTTTACAAGTTCAAATAATATTCATAATATCAATAGTATATAATATTTATACTACCAAAACATTGCCATTTTAAACTTTTAATAAATGTTTAATTAATAATCAATAAGTTAAGAAATTAAATGCATGTACATATATTGTACAATATGTGATATTTAAACCAAATGGCCTTTGATTTCGAGGAATTTTAGGTATTAATCTTAATATTCTAAATCTTATCAAAACCTAGAAGTGAATTCTACTTGAATAAGACCTTGAGTAATAAAGATTATTTACTTGATATAACCCAAAGCAATAAAAAAATCAAATGATTATATTTAAGAATTATATTAAATATATTGAATATATATTTTTAGTAAAAATACACTTTCTTAAACTTATGATTTTTGGATTAATATATATTTCAATAAGAATTGAGGCTTATTATGATAATTTCATATATATAATCATCAATGCACTCAATTCATATAAAAATGCAGTTGTATATTTTTTGCATTTCAGAGATGTCAAAGCCAAATCTGGGGCATGGTTCTATGAACAGGCAAAGACTAAAGGTGAAGCAAGAACTTTGTTTGGCACATCACTGATAAGAGCCTCTTTGAAAAGAGAAAAAACAGCAAAAAGTGATGTTGATGTATTTGGTAAGTATACAGTGTAATTAAGTGCTTCAAGTTACATCAATAGAATACTCTGTGGTTGATGGCGCATGATGGGCAGTGTTTGCCTGTCATTGTAGTCTGATAATGAGATTCATGAGATTCATTCAGCTGATTAATACCAAGAAACAGAATACTTCCTGGTTGATGGCGCATGACAAGCAGTGTTTGCCTGTCATTGTACATGTAGTCTAATAATGAGATTCATGAGATTCATTCTGCTGATTAACACCAAGAAACAGAATACTTCCTGGTTGATGGTGCATGACAAGCAGTCTTTGCCTGTCATTGTACATGTAGTCTAATAATGAGATTCATGAGATTCATTCTGCTGATTGATACCAAGCAATAGAATGCTCTTTGGTTGATAGCATATGACAGGCAGTGTTTTCCAGTCACTGCAGTCTGATACAGAGGGTAAGTCCTTGGATGTGTGTAACTGAACTGTTATGACATCGCATGTTTCACAGCGAGCAGACATGCATGCAGGCCAGGGGGGGAGGGTAGTATCTGCATGGAGACTAATTTTCCAAATATATCTCAATATGACTCATTTCAGAGGGACCTCCAGCTCCTCCAGTGATTGGTTTGGACCCTGGAAGTCATGAAAATCTTCATCGACCAATTCCCATCCACATGTCTGCCATTCGTGAGTCAGAGGTTGCTGACTCCTCATACCACACGGCAGAATCCACTGATGATTATGAATCTCAAGAAGTCAATGAGAATTATATAAAGAAACCATACACAAAGGCTGTAGCTGTGAAAAGAGGCAGCAGTGAGGAAGGTAACTACAGTGACAAGGAAGAGAGCCCTGCTGAATCATCTTCTGCTTGTTCAACACCAACAACAGTCCATGAAACTTCTAAAGGTTTGTGTTTTGGATTTTTATGGAGATCTTATTTTTAGCTGGGCTTGGTTACAGCTGTACCACTCTCTTAAGTTGCAGTTATACAGGTTCTTGCACATGGAATGGTAAGATTTGCATTATTTGTTCTGTAACTTGGAGTGCAAGAATTTGCATGAGTTTGTTGCCTGTCATACTGCACCTTGTGGGTCTATCTTTTTCATTTCACAGGAAACTTTTCATTTCCCAAATTGGAAACAAATTGGGAAAATAATATGGAAATGTCCCATTATTGGGTTTGGTAGCATTTTCCCAATTTTTTTCAATTCAGGAATTGGAAAAAATTCCCTGTGTTTCGCACTCATTTCCATAATTTCTCTTGAATCTTTCATTTTTTCTTCCTTTCATTACCTTTTTTCTTTCGGTTGACATATACGTCATGTACTAGTAGTCTTCCTTTTTCTGCCCTTATTTCCATTTTTCTCTCCTTTGCAACAAGGTGCAACAGGTTGCATGAGTTTGTTGCTTCGCTGCAGGAATGAATTTTTGTTTATTTTTGTTATTTATTAGTCAGCGACTCAATCCAAAATTTCTCGCACGAAACTGAGCGGGAAAAAGCTGAGGAAGACGACTACGAAGAGGAAAAAGAAAAACCTGTGTTCGATTACCTTAGTGAAAACCAAAATTCACACAAACAAGGAAATGATTATGACGAACGTCCTGAGCAACAAGGCGAAGAATATTATGACAAAAACCTGGAAGATTCGGAGGAATTTAAATCCATTACCAGTCAGAATTCTCAGGATTACTATTATAACAGCGCAAGTAAAGATCATTATCCTCTACCGGGGATGAAGGATGAATATTCTGCTCCAGAAAAAAACTCACTCCCTTTACAACAGGTAAGAGTGTCGACAATAGCTGTGGTGGGATGCAGGATCTGACTTGCAATGTATACACCTATTTTAAAAAGCGTTGTCGGTGGGTTCAAGCCTACGCGACCGGACCGAAGAGGACTATAGGTAGTATTTGTATTCAATTAATAGTTTATGCATAAATTAACGCTTCTGTAACTTGTGGCTTTCACCAAGAGAGAATCTCTTGCTTTCACGTGTGTCTTCTCTGTAAGGTCGAGGCATGGCTAGAGTTGTATACCATTATGCTAATTATGTTAGTCCCTTTCGGTCTAGTCGCGTAGACTTGAAGCCTCTCACCAACAACGTTTTTTGAAATAGGTCTACATTCATCAAAAGTTCCACGCTACTGCTCTAAGTCAAGTGCATGCTCAAAGAGTAAAAAAGTGAGACCTTGGGTTATAAAAATTGTTGTATTTGATTGGCATTTACCTTACTACATATCAAGTGCGATTTTCATAAAAGGTTCGGACACACGATACGACGTTCCCTGCGACGTTGCTTGCAACGGGGAAATCGTGCGTCCACCCGTAAAAGTAGAACTCGTTTTTACTTCTGCGACGTCGCCGGCGATTCGGGCCCCGAATCCCAGCAAAAAACAGCAGGAAACATACATGTATTAACTGAAGGTAAGGCGGGATTGGAACTACTTCAAAGAATTGGACAGGATGACGGGATTTTGTGAAAATATTAGCGAGATGGCGGGATTTCAGGACCCTATTGTGGACCCTACGTTAAAGTACGTACTATTTATTTTTCACGTCACTGTAGAATCGAATTTTGTTTTATCCTTATTTCCTTTCTTTCTTTCTCTCTCTCTCTCTGTTTCTTTCTTTCTTTCTTTCTTTCTTTTTTTATTTATTTATTTTTTGTTACGAAATTGTATACTCGTTTATATTTATTTACATTTTGTTGCTGTTGAATCTTTTGAACTCGCTGTAAGAGGATATCTGTCTTTGTTATATAATTTAAAAGGTCAAAAACGCGTCTTTGCAATAACTTGCAAACCACTTAACCCCCTTACAATACGCCAGCTGTTAAGCGATTAAAAGAAGGCTTGCCAGGAGGTCGGTTAGTAAATATTGTGCGCGAGTAAAATTACAAACCAAAATGGCATGGATTCATAAGAAAAGTACCAAGTATTCAATCATACAATATGCTGTATTGTACGGGATAGTACAATGGAAAAGAGCACAACTCCTTGACAGTCAACAGCTTTCCCCAGCATTTGCCTCGGGGCTTTCAGTTGGATTTTATACGAAGGTTTTGGTTGTCTTGGTGTTCCGAAATGGATTTGGAAAATTACAGTTTTATTGGGGAGGGGGGTGGGGGGAGATTGGGTCTCTTAGGCTGCTTGGTCATAAGTACATAGGTCTGTTTCTTGGAATGAACAT
>JAAAQI020145925.1:0-11390 GCA_011800005.2 Stichodactyla mertensii
TCTACTCACATGTGATAGCGAGTCCGAGTATCGAACCCGAGACCACAGCGGTGAGAGGCGAGTGCTCTCACCACTATGCCACCCGTGCTTCCCAACATTAACTAAATAACTGTAATTGAATTTTCTAGTTTGGTTACTTAATTTGTTAATCCTCATGATTGTACTGGACTGATTTTATTTAATGGTTGCAATAAAGAAAATGCTCATTGATATAACTTTAGATATGTACTTTTCTTTTATCCTTCACAAACCTGCACTACGGAAGGATAATTTTATAGACATTATTTATTTTGTAAGCTGCAGTGAAAATGGAACCCAAGATACCAGTACCCTATGATGTCTTGATCATCAAAAAAGAAAAGATTTTAAAATATGTTTCAGATATTTGGATTCTGATGCATTGATGTACATATCTAGAGGAAAAATGTCTCCATATAAAAAATTAGGAGCTTTATCTTGACAGAGGATTATTATTTTTCTCTAATTTAGAACTCCTACCCAGATCTTCTTGCAACATCTGGTGATTATCTAAGGGTATGGAGAGTTGGTGACTCAGATGTCAGACTTGAATGTCTACTGAACAATGTATGTATCAAACATCAATGAACTTTATAAAGTATCTTAATGTGATCAAGATATATCATCTGGAGCTCAGTTTTTTCTGTTCTTTTATTTCACATGGTTGCTTGCAAAGTTTAATTCTTTCATTTGTATACTCCATCATGCAATACTCATCTTCTAAAGATATCAATAGATTGCAAGATAGCCTGCTTCAAAAAATAAGTACTTGTAGAGCAGATTTTGTATGACTGTGAAAAGGTTGTGGCACAGTCATTGCTGTAAGCATGCCTTGCAGTGACCATGAAGTTTTCTAGAATTTTGCCATGCCTTGCCACGCATTGACCATGTTGTGACTGTGTTTATGCTGTGACCTTTTCACTGTCCTAGGAAATCTGCTCTATACTATACTATACTATGCTATAAGTATAATAACAAGAAATAACAATATACCTTATGTTTGCCGTTCTTGTTTTTACACATTGTATCTCAGAATCCCTCTATAGAGGATCATATAAAACCACTAACCTGCATCTTTATTATTAAAATGAAATCTGTTATTTTTACTTCCTTTCTCTTCAGAACAAGAATTCAGACTTTTGTGCCCCTTTAACATCGTTTGACTGGAATGAAGTTGATCCTAATTTACTGGGTACTTCCAGTATTGATACAACTTGTACGATATGGGGATTAGAGGTAGGTTTAATACATATAATATAACTTGCAGACCTTTTAGAATGACGATCATTATATTTTTTATTGTTGTTTTCTAGACTGGTCAAGTTCTTGGTAGAGTAAATATGGTGTCTGGTCATGTCAAGACACAACTCATAGCGCATGACAAAGAGGTAATGTTCTACACCTACCAGTATATTCTCTTATAATTATAGCACAATGTACATGTATTTTACCATGTCAATCTGAATCTTTATTTTGGATGTTCAAAATGATTTTTCAATTATTTCAGTCATTACAGTTGGTATATTTCTGTGTTTTAGGTGTATGATATTGCTTTTAGCCGTGCTGGTGGTGGTAGAGATATGTTTGCATCTGTTGGAGCTGATGGTTCTGTTAGGATGTTTGATTTAAGGTACATGTAAATCATTTACCTAAACACCAACAAATCTTTGGTAAAGTCTGCACATGTTCATTACTTACTGATACATATGCTCTGCTAGTTTTCCTTGTAACAAACATTATTTATTACTGGTAAATGTGAGTAAATTATCACTGATATTTCAAATCCATTATTTTCTGTTCTCAGACACTTAGAGCATTCTACAATTATTTATGAAGATCCTCAACATAGTCCTCTATTAAGATTATCATGGAATAAACAAGATCCTAATTACTTGGCTACATTTTCACTTGATGCTGTTGAGGTACAACACAAATCCTACAAGCTTATTAAATGTAGATTTAAAAATTTAATAATTAATAACACTTGAGAAGAACTAAGCATTTTGTTTTGAAACATTTAATATTGAAATTTATGATGGCTAGTTTTCCTGACATTTCCACACTTGCTGGTGTCACTTGAGAAGATTCTTTGAATAATTTATGGATAAATCTCAAACAATTAATCATATTCATATATGGTCTTTCTACATGTAATTTATTTTTTTAATTTAATTAAACACCAAATATCACCATATATTAAATATCAAAAATAGCATAACCATAATCAATATCGTAATGTTTTTTTTTCATATATACATATAATATTGTTCTTGTTATTATTACGCTTTAAAAATACCTGTAAATGTTAAGGTCATGTTAATAAAGCAATATCTATCTTATTTCTCATTCATTTCTCACACCACCATATCCTCACTGTCATCACTCAAAAGAAAACCAAAGAAATACTAAATATTATAATAAGTAACACCAAAATAAAACCCAGAGTGGAATGACGTGATCTTGAATGGAACAACATTATGTCCAAGCTGAATGGGTCCATGAACTGGTTGTTTGTTTTATCTAAAACAGGTGATAATTCTGGATGTCCGTGTTCCATGTACTCCAGTAGCAAGACTTAATAACCATAGAGCATGTGTTAATGGTATTGCATGGGCACCACACTCTTCTTGTCATATTTGTACAGCAGGTATAGTTATAACATCACTGCTATGTGTATGGTAGAGCAGATTTTGTCTGACTGTGAAAAGGTTGTGGCATGATCGATGCTGTAAGCATGCCTTGCCTTGACCGTGCTGTTTTCTAGAACTTTGATATGCCTTGCTGTACCTTAATTATGCCATGACTGTGTTTATGTTGCAAGCTTTTCACAGTCATACATAATCTGCTTTCATAGTTGTCTTGATAATTATCTTTTCATCTTCACTCATACAGTAATAACATTTCTAGTAACTTGGTGGGGGGAATTTATAAGAGTTTAAAATGAATTCTCTTGGGGGGGAGGGAGGGAGGTGAATTATTCAATAGCCATGATGGCACAATTTAAAAGCTTTTTTATTAAGTGAGCAGCATTATCTCTGTGATTACATCTATGGATGCTGTCAATTCCATTCTGTGATAGTGCTGTTTTTATGCTATTCTTATTGTTTATAGTGGTTAATGCTGTTATTGTGTTATGGCAACAGAGCATTTTTGGTATGAGTGGAAATGTTAAGGGAAATTTGTATCCTTACCATAGCCATACTGTACTTTACTGTAACCATAACCATAACCATAACAACACGTTGTGATTGGATGATTCATATGACAATAATGGAAAGCCATTTCAGTGTTACTGCATACCGTTTTGTGAACATGCTGTAAGTCAGTGCCATACATTTCCCACTCATATGAAAACTGCTCTATTTGTAGTACGCAGGTCCTTTATTTAAAGTACTAGGATATTGGTTTATCAGGGACATACTGACATTAACACTGACACTGGTGTTATTTTTGGTTTTAAGCTGATGACCACCAGGCACTAATTTGGGATATTCAACAGATGCCTCGAGCAATAGAGGATCCTATACTAGCATATACAGCTGATGGAGAAATTAATCAAATTCAGTGGGCATCAACACAGCCTGACTGGATTGCTATCTGTTATAATAACTCCTTGGAAATACTTAGAGTATAAGGTAATGTACAGTATGTTGATCCTTGCTATTATACTATGCCGACATGTTTGTTTTCATTCTTTCTTTGAGTGATAACAAGTCATTTTGAAATTAAAATGGAAATGGATTTCATGTGTGTGAACGATATTTGAAGAAATTGGCTTTATTTCGCTACACTGTGGTAGCCTTTCCATTTTAATTATGAACCCTTTGAACCCTTCCGTATTAGCTTTGGGCATCATTTAGGGATTCCCCTTCTATGGGATACCTGTGGTACCATGACTGTCAAGTGGTACAATATACTTGCTGTGTGTCCTAACAGAAATGCTTTCATTACTTGACCTTTTCTTGAAAAAGTCGGTAATGATGCATTTAGATATTCCTTGAAAAAGTTGAATATTGAAAAAGTTGCTTTTTCTATTTTTTTAGGTCAATGTACCTTAGTACAAGTAAATTATCAAGAAAGACAAAGTTTTCATGACTGTAAGAACATACGTCAGAGTATTTGTAGCTCTACAGTCATGAAATCTAAATGTTGCAGTGTAGACATCTGGTCAGTGACACTAGTCACACAGCGAGCACACGGCAAGTCACGCAACCAGTCCTCAATCAAGACAGTCATAACTAGCAAGCTACTACATGTACTAGTTACCTTGGTCACATCAAGTCAAAGCAACTAGTCACGCAACTAGTCACACAACTTGTTAAAGATACAGTTATGTTATTAGTTGTAAGGCATGTTACCAGCAATGATTAGTTGTTAGTCAAGCAACTAGTTGATTGATAGTCATGTAATTAGTTGTGTTATTTAACAATTAGACTAGGAGTTTGAGTTTTCTATGAGGCAATAGATAGTCAGTGAGGTGCATAGTTGACCATTTGACTCATAGAAAATGAGAACAAGTAGTCTAATTGTTTTAGTAGAAACCCACTAGCCTTCAAATTTATACCTTTATTTATTGATTTTAATGTTTCTTTTTAAGGTCAAAACGCCAGCATTTTTGCTACTCACTAACTATTACTCGATAGCTAATGAGTACATTAACCAATCAGATTGCAGGATTTGTGATAGACAGATGCTAGTGGGTTTCTACTAATAGCTGTTAGCCACACAACTAGTCTTGTTAGTGGATAGTCACACAACTAGTCATGTTATTAGTTGTCAGTCACACAGCTAATCATGTTTGCAGTTGGTCACACGACTATTCATGTTATTAGTTGTCAGTCACACAGCTAATCATGTTTGCAGTTGGTCACACAACTACTCAGTTTTTTAGTTGTCTGTCATGCAACCAGTCGTGTTTGTCACTTGTTAGTCATGCAACTAGTTGGGATATCAGTTGTTGGTAAGACAGGGATGGAGTTGATTATTATTGTATGATAACTGGAGAGTACTGGCTACAGTTATTATATTACCTTGGGTTAGAGAAAGGAAATATAATACCTGTGGGTAGTGTGAGTATAAAACTGTAAGCATAGATAACAAGGAGTTCTGGGTAGAGTAGTCTCCGCTGTGTACATGTGATGTACGTTTGTGTATATAATTTACAAAGAAAACAAACCCCTATCTTCTTTCCTCAAAGCTATTCACAGAAATGAGTGGCAAGTCTGAACATACCAAAGACTGCAATTATTTATTTTGGAGTTTCTTGCATATGCGGTTAATCCAACTTTTTACCTCGGAGATATTATGCTTCCCTCTACCCTGAGAGCAAATTCTCCTTTAACTTCCTCCACGGGTGAGTGAGAGATAGGAAAAGGAGACACTGCTCACAGGGTAGCTTCCTTCTAAAACAGCCTGAATTCAACAAAAAAGTTGATGGAAGTGTTTCTCATTTGATTAACTTAACAGCTATGACTGTTGTTACTTGAAATCAGTGTGAAATGATGAGTATCAGATACCACACATTTTATTGCATTGTAAATAAAGTAGAAGGTATATACATGTAGAGTGGGAGAATCATGGATTGAAATTAGACTAGGAAAACCAAAAACATCAAGAAACTACAAACTCCTTTCCCTTTTTATTGCTCTGTATTCTCAGATTACAGTTAAGTGACACCGCTCTAAGATTCTAAGATCCCAAAGTTAAAACAATCCAAAAATGATATTGGAAAATCATAATGGATCACCTATGCAAGGACCCCACATGTTTGTGTATAATAATGTAAGGTAACTTATTATCTTATTATCTATTCCCCTCTGCATCTTGTGTGTTATTTCTGTCATACTAGAGTAATTTTATTTAACCCGTGAAAGAAAGATGACGACTTAGTTTGTACTAGTTAATAGAGAACAAAACAAAGCAATGAGTTAACAGTCTACTACTTTTACGAGTACTAGTTTTTCAAGGGTTAAATTAAACCACTCTCTTGCATGGTTATATGCCTATATTTATATCAACATCTGCAGAGAGCTAATGTCTTAGTTTTTATTAAACTAGAATTGGAATCACTATTTGTATAATTTGTCGAATTGTGGTTCTTAGGAGTGCGTTGTTTTCTAAAGTTCCTGACAACGTTGTTGATTGGACACTGACAACCTTCCAGCTGAGCGAATAATTGCACAAAGCATTGTGGGTCAAACATCTCTGGCCCCTCGCTGTTTGTTTTCAAATCCTGAAATCTTATTTCGTACATATTGTGATATCAGGGCATCAAGGGCGAGTGGAACGTTGACTGTGAAAGTGACAGGAAAAAGACTGAACACGTGGATTGTGGTTCCATACATATCTATAATTTATACTATCTCACGTGACTCTAGCTGTCTCTCACATGGGAGAACATTACTAGTATATCTGTATTTAATCAATATTATTACTGATCCTTATGTTTTCTAAATGAAATGAAATGTAATGAAATGATTTATGATTTATATAGCGTCTTTTCTATGTGGATATAATCAAAGACGCTTTACAATGATTGTGAATTTTTACAGACTGCATTTTAAGGTACCATAGGCAGCCGCGCAGCTTACAATCATGAGTGATACAATCAATTAGTATAGAGCAGACTGTTGAACCGGGAGACAATCCCCTAATGGTTTCTAATCCTCGACTTTGGAAATTTCTGAAATCTATTTTTTAAGTTGTCACTTATAATTCCGGTATTTTACCATTCACGGAGGCATACTCAGTCAAGTATACTACAAATCGCACAGTAATGCTCAGGTGATCTTATGTTTGATCATCTACTTTGCTGTCTCAATCTTCGTATGGTTTCATCACGTTCTTCTATCGCTCTTCTTAATTCTTGTTGGTGTCTGTGGAGAGTTTGCGTCACGCTTTCAATTCCTTCCATATCCATTCTTGCCTTGGTTTCGTTTTCTCTCATCTTAGATTGTAATTCTTCTCTCTGTTGAAGGAGTTTTCTATTCATTTCATCAAAAATATCCTGATATTCCTGATGGCTCTGTAGTGTAAGCTCTTCCATCTAGTAAAGAACATTTGTATGCTGAGTTACTTTACTGATTTACTCTAAGCAGCATTCTGAGACTTCGGAGTAGCTGTTATGACTGTCATTACTGAGAAGGACGTCAATAACGAAGCAGATTAAACCTACCTGTTCTTCTATTTGTCTTAGTCTTTCTTTAATCTGCTCATTTTCTACCTAAATTAAATAAAAGATAAGTTAAATTCATGAATGGATGAAAGGAAAATGGGAAAGAAAACTGAATCGTTACTTCAGTTTGTTGTGTTTCATCTTTTTGATGTTCGATCATGATTTGATATGCTGTAATCTCGTCACGTTTAGCACCTAGTTGCCTCACAAGCTGAATCTCCTCACGCATTTCTTTGTCAAGTTCCTTTGAATCAATAGAAAAGAAGAAATAATTCTTATCTGGAAGCGTTAGAATATACTCACTACTGGCTGGGATGGTAGATTATTTCTATGACAACACCCCAAAAAAGAGGGGAAGGTTCTACCCAAGAGTGTTTTGAACTCGGAGGGTTTAAGAGAGACACCAAATTTGAACATCTGAACAGGAAGTGGGAAAGTGAAAAGAAAGAGGTAGAATATAATACCTCTTTATAAAACATGGCGTAGTTCATGATCAGTTCCCCACAGCCTCGACACTGTCTTTTAAACTTCCTCATGACTTCATCATAGGCACTTCTGATGCGTTCCTCTGCAAAACCTGCATTTTCACACTCCATCCACACCGATTTCACTGGTTTCAGCATGTTGTCTTTTAGTTCCCGAAACAGAGTGTCACAGTTTTCCTCTGTTAAGCGGTTATTTTGTTGAAGCCAAGAACTTTCTGTGTCTTCTGCTTCAGCCTGGATAAAAAATGAAATTGTGGTACTGATCTATCAAGTAAGTCAAGGGTTTTTAGCACATGCAATGCACCATTGAAGAAATAGAAAACGCGCGCTTGTGCTGTGTGAGTTATAAAGCACGCGGGTATGGGCAGAACACGAGAGAAGTGTTGAAGCACGAGGAGTAGCCGAGTTTTATCGAGGGTATAAAGATAGGCTTTAGACTATCGCAGTATACCGTTAGTTCACTCAAGTATTGCTGTAGTTTCTCTTCTGGTATCTCCTTGGCTTCACTACCAAAGACGCTCTTGATCACGTGGTCCAACACAAAAGTGTGTATTTCCCTTATTTTTGCTGAATCACAAGGAAGCCTCCATTCGATGTCATCTTTCATTTCGTGGTAGTAAAAGACCTTAGCTATGTTGAGTAGCTCGTCTCCCTTCTGGGTGATGAAGATGTCCCATGCACCAGCGATAGACGGTACAGCACCTGGAGTATTGAGTGTCTTGATATATGTCTCAACCATGCTTGCAAGTGCTGAAAAACAGATTATTAACAGCCCAAGTTATTGATCCTTTTTTCTGTTAAGGTATCAAGAGATAAGAATACTTATTCAACATAACCAGCCCTCGGTAGGTTATTCCCATGCCATGGAGTAGAGTCTACTGTTTCTCAAAAGGAGTTCTGTGTATGCCTTTTTATGTTTTGTTTTTGCTTTGCTTGTGTTTTTGGGATATTAAATGTAAGAGGTTGTTACCTCTTAAGGCTTGGACACACGATGCGACGTTGCCTGCCCCGAGGAAGTAGAAACGAGTTGTTCTTTTACAGGTGTACACACGATTTCCCCGTCGCAAGCAACTTCGCATCGTGTGTCTCAGCCTTAAAGGTTGTTATGAAAAATGCCTTTACGTTTTTAAGTTTCTCAGTGATAATTTCAATTTCGTGTAGTTCGATCGTTAACTTTCTTCCGTCAGAGTTATACGTTTACTGGGTAGTTTTCTTATTTTTATTGATTTGTCTTCACCTTCACCAGTGAAAAAGCCTTTGCCATCAGGGGTTTTCTTTGGCTCCAATTTCTGTTTCACAATTTCTGTAAATTCCTTTACCCCTTCAAAGAATTTTCGATTGACAGATCCTCTGTTCCTCTCTTCTGATAGATTCTGGACAACATTCGGATCAAAAGAAGGCAAAGGGAGAGCAAATGCTTCGAAATTTGGAAAACACTTTAATATAGTGTCTGCTACTTTCTGTGCCTTGTCTCCAGCTTTGGATAATTCTGGATTGAATATCTAGAAAAAAGACAAGGAAGATAATTCAGATATTAAGACCCTGTCGTCTTTGTCACAAATCACCCCCCGACCCTGCTCACCGTACCCCCCACCGTCACAATCAACCAACATTCATATATCATCTTTCACACAATTCTTATTGCTATACTGATAATCGTGACTAATATAGTATCCCCTGAGCCATCGTCGTCATCTTACCCTTTTATGAAAATACTCATTTATATCCTTGCAGTCTTGAGGAAGTTGTAGCATAACGTCTCTCAAAAGCCAAACAAATGACGGAAAGACCGTTTGCGCTTGCTTAGATGTGGTCATCTTCCCCGATAACACTTGGATTCGCTGGTATAACTTAAGCATATGGCTATCTGGAGTCAAGGACTAGTTCTTTGTATAACTAGTTTCTTTCAGGTTTTTAAAGAGGCATTAATTGGCGAAAAAGGTCTTAATTGTCCTTCAGTGGGCATGTTGAAGCCCTAGCTTTCCCTCACAATAGAAAGAAAAAGAAAGCCCCTCCACTTACGCATGTTTAACTTTCGAAATTCTTTTCGATTTTCCCCGGATGCCACGCACCTTCAAAGCCAAAATCGATCCCTATATTCAGGGCGGATCCAGGGGTGGTAAAGGGGGGAGGGGTGACTAGTCACCCCTCCCCCCTTTTGTAGGAAACCCCTATTATAAATAGGTTATTAATCACTCAAAAAGTCAATCTAGTCTTGACGTTTGATTTCTATATCCACAATTCTCTATTCTCTATTGATTTCAAGCCCTGTTGTTATTATGGCGTGTTGGATGTTTTTCGCGCATTTTTGGGATTTGTTGTGCGCTCGAATCTTAAAAGTCCCCCCCCCCCCCCCTTAGAAATATGCTGGATCCGCCGCTGAGATTCGTCTCCATTTCTCCTTTGTGGGAGATATTGTAGGATACTAGCGCGGCCTACATATGTTAAGTCATCTATTATGGTCAGTATCATAGATAAGGATACTCCAGTCCATCAAGGTCACTTCTTTTTGGCACAGAAGAAGAGTTGTAGATAAGGATATTACTGAGTAAGACCGTCAAAGTAAAGATGACATCATCATCTCTTCTCTGTGCCAGCACCGAATCAGTTCCCTCTGAATCTATCAACACCACAGTAAACTCCTCTCCATTCGCGTCTTTGAACTTTTCCTTCACGACATACATCCACAGTCCCATAGTCTCTGGGTCTAACAAGTGGCCTAATGGAAAGATTTCTTCATCGGTAAAGAGTTTGGCCAAGATGTACGACTTGCCTTTCCTACACGGGCCTGCAATAGCTACAACACACACAGGACCAGGGATGTTCTTGAGTCGCCTTAACGCAGCTTCTATGACCTTGAGTGTACTGCGACTCACTCCCTGTTTCTTGTACTCGTTCGTGTTTTCGTTCCATGAGCAGTTGTCAGGCAGACACAGCGGTATCGAACGAGACTCCATATTCTTGGTTTCTCTAAGAAAGTAGATATTTTTTCCTTGGCCGTCTTGTTAGCGTGTTCCTTTTGGTATTGTTCTGCATGCAGCTCAGTTCTAAGGTAGCAAAGATTTCATGAACTTAAGGCTTATATCGTGCATTCATTAACTACAGTATATAGTATTATAAAACACTTCACTCACATGGGCAAGATTTGCTCTCACACTGACTCTACACAGGGCACTGAAAAATAAAAGTAAAAAAAACCTCAAAAATCAACTTACTTTCAGTATTTGTTGCCTTATACGACTGACTGATCCAAGAGAAAATGCTTTGTAAATTTATTTACATGGGAAAGCGAAAATTACTACAGCTTCATATTTCACACATGCTCAAAACTGTCATGAGATTCTTGGAAAACCATTCGGGGGTTCCCCGAAAGTGACACCTTTAAAGATTTTAGATTAATATCGAGGGAATGTAAAGCGTTTGCTACAACTTTAAATTTGGTTAGAAGCTTGCACTCGCAGATTGTCTATTTGAATTGAGTAAGTATTTCAAAGAAACCTCGACATGGTTAGTTTACTATTAGCTCTCTTGTGTTGTCTGATCAAAATATACTGCAAGTCCTTAAGAGACGGTGTCGGCAAAAATCAATTAAAAAATTCGTGACAAGGCTCGCAAATCGAATAGGACTTTTGCATCATGGCGTCATTTGACCACTACAACCAGAATGCTTCGCGTATTTTCTTTCATATTCAAATTTGTATTTCCTCATGAGA